>BCLG01000023.1:188104-213048 GCA_001602295.1 Zoysia matrella | reverse complement strand
CGATCCGTGCGGTGACTCAGCGCGGAAAACGCGCGGGGTCGACGCTCGGTCCACGGCTCTGGCTTCCACGCGGTGAGGACAACGCGGATCGGGCTAACGGCGACACGGCGCGCGCGGAGTTGACGGAAATCGAGGCGACGCGACCGGCTTGGAGGCAGGACGGCGACACAGGAGAGTTGAGGTTGACGGCGTCGGTGCTGCTCGCGGTTGGCGGGAACGGTGACGCGGGCGTGACAGATGACAGCAGAGGGCGGCTCACGCGGGGACTCGGGAAACGGCGCAGGACGACGCGGCTGGCGACGGGATCGAGGCAGGAGAGGAGCGGCGCGGAGGGGAGCAGTTGCGAGGATTTCCTGGAGAAATGAGGATGGGAAGGGGATTAGGGTTAGAAGGCTATTTATAAGTGGGTGAAAAATAGGGGTTAGGAATTAATCTGAGAATTAATTGAAAAACGTGAAACAATTAGGAAGGCTGAATAAATTAATTAGGAGAAATATTTAGACCCGAAAAAAATTAATTAGAGAATTCCGGAAAATAAATTTAGTCAAACGTAAAAATTACGCGGACTAAATTATTTCGGCACCGGATCAATTTAGACGAACAGATTTTGGATTTGGACGAAACGAAATTCAGTACGAAAGATTTTTGAACAGATCGAAATATTGAAACAGACAATTAAATTGGAACGAAATTGGGGATAAATTGCTGCTTTAATCTATTCAAAATTTACGGGATGTTACACCCTAATCTTTGCTACATTCAAATGTGCATCTATATATATACCCCTGCTTAGTGTTAGGGCTTACTGAGTACCTTAGTACTCACAGTTTGCAGTTGTGGTTTTAGACAGAGAAGATTCATAGAAGACGATGACGTGCTGGGTTTTCGTTCTGCTTCCTAAGTTTGCTTGTGGCTTTGGGCCATGTTTTCCGCTGTTTTCTTCACCTCGAGCTGGTCAACTGGTTGTAGAAATTTTAGTCTCTGCCATGTTGCCACTAAAGGTCCGATTTCAGGTATATTTTCCTCTATCCAAAGTATACTTTTTGATATACATTCTGATGTGTTAGTGCGTATCAGTTACTGATCCAGAGACTGATATGTGATATACAGTGTATCCTAGAAATGGGGTACAACAATTAGTTTCCCCCCAAATTCTTGTAGTCCCTCCATCTCAAATTATAAGTCACTTTGGGCTCTTTAAAATTTCTCAAATTATAAGTCGTTCTCACTTCATGAGACAGCTTTTTTCCTTCCTAATACATCTCGACTCTATGTTTCTCCTTCTCGTTTTCAGAACATTCCACATTTTTACTTCTTTTTAATTCGCGTGCTTAAATCCAAAATGACTTATAAAAAAGATATAGGGAGTATGTCCTGAAGTTTTAATTTGTACAACCGCAGTTTTTGTTTTCTGTATATTTTTCCCCCTGGATCCAAGACTGTTATTTATATTTCGAATCAATTGGAGTTTGACATACAAGTTGCCTGGAGTATGGAATAAGTTCTCGCCACAAAAGTAGAATAAGTGAGGGAAAACAGAATAGAAAATTGATAAATAGCGATGTGCCCATTCCAGAATTAATAGCACCTTCGGTTGGATTTCCACGTGAGATCAATACGGAAGTCAATGGATGAAATATTCTAACAACTACTGGAAGCTGTGGCTACAAACCAAGTCATCCCAAAACTATGTATGCTAGACTGGTGCATTTTAGTTGCAACAAGTTCCTTGATAGAGTTCTTGGCATGTAGCGGGCACGGTGTTCTTCAAAACTCTAAAATTAATTACCATGGGCGAACAGGTCATTGCTATTTAATCTTGCGTGGCTACAACTTTTTATTTTTTAGCCCGTAGATAAAAAAAAATTTATTTTTTAGCGAGGGTGCGCGACCACAACTTTTCAAGTTTCTTGCCATCGTCGTTTGGTCCAGGAATGGGAATTGTCTTGCCCATTGCATCACTAAGAGGTTTGGTTGCATGAAGAAGCATGTTTCGTTGTGATTGAAAATGACATGCAGACGAAGGCAAATCGCCTTTAGCCAAATAGAGCAACACTACATACCGACGGTAATTTTTTGGATAACGGAATAAAATAGGGTAACATCCTTATCAGCCATAAAAAAACTACAAGTTCCTTATCAGTCACTTAAAATTTTTAATTTTTTTATCAACAACCAATATTAATTTTCTTTCCTAATTCACCACTCGTATACATTTAAGGACTTAAAAAAGACTTGTTTGCCACTTTATCTTTTTTTTACTAAGTTTCTTCGTTACCAATGTTAGTAGACGTTGCAGAAATCGGTCATCGTTTATGAATTTACACTATGACCCATGAGCTCAAAGAAAATAAAATGGCCAGATTAATTTTAAGATTTGAAATGAAAGTGAAAATTGAAAATATTTGAGTGGTTGAACAAGTCTTTTCAGTCCCCAAATGTATAGGAGAGATGAATAAGGAAAGAAGGTTAGCATTGATAGTTGATAAGGAAATTGAAAATATTTGAGTGGTTGATAAGGAACTTGTATTTTTTTATGCCTTACAAGCCACTCAAATTTCAAAGTTCCTTATCTGATATAAGATCTGAATTTTATTCCTTCCATGCCCCTACCATTATTTAGCTGCTATTAAACCGAGTGACTATGTTCTATTCATGCCATTATAATCGTGAATATAATACACTAGTACAAAGGTATGATGCAATAAAAAAGTTATGAATATGTGTTGCCAAGAAATATAATAATCATATGAAATTAATATTGATGAATAAGAGATGGTGTTAAAAAATATATTTCAGATACGCAGGTTAACTACATAAAGTGAAAAGTGGCACGTGATGGGTGAAATTGAAAAATGATGGTAGGAAGAACTTCAATCCTTTCGATGGCTTACAAAACATTATGCTATCATTCAATGGTAAATAAGGAAATTTCCCCGCAAGTAATGGGACCGGTACCACTAGATTTGTAGCACTACATATCTTCTCATAATCATCTACGTATATAGAAGACTGACGTACAGAGTTTCACCTTCTAATATTCACACGTGCAGCTGAATATAAGAATGCTCAGATTCACACACAAATTCCAGCAAGAAAATTCTACTCAAACGAAGGTATTAGGTTGTTCTAAAATTAGATAAATTAAGCAAGGTTACCGTTCAAATGCAGGAACGTCATGTCTTTTCAAAAAGTAAACTCCGATCAGACCATACTATCTGGGTCATATAAGTGCCTATGCGTCATGACTATAAAATGCAGGCTTCAGTGGTGAAAATCACCCTAATCAATACTCCGTTTTTAAACTGGAGTCGTTACCCTTTCAGTTGAAAAATTAATTAAAGATATTGTCTTGACAATAATTTAATAATGGAGGGAGTATGTGATAAGCTACATTTATAGAAGGCAAGTTCTTTGACACGGTCCAGCTGTGACTGAAAAAAATAATCCAAGCCTTGTGAAGTGTGAACTGGACAGTTGCATCTACGATTCCTACATAACCCGAGGATATGCACCATACACTCTTTTAGTTAACTATGCATTGTATAAATAGTGGTCACCCAAGTCAAATTGATATTGCCATTTTCAACAGAAGATGAATCATGAAATCAATATATTAACAAAAAAATAATGCTAGGTTAGCATAGATGTTCGTTATGAATTGGATGATCAATTGACCAAAGAACAAGCAGGGAGCACGTGGCGCATAGTGCGTCTGCGCTGCTATTCAGCTTCATTGATGGATAGTTGATCCTTATGGTATGGAATTAACCTGAAAACTCGAAGAACGTTTGAATTCTAGGATCGCCGTCAAAATAAGCTGGCTGATATAACAAGCCCCATCTAGATTTGATATACATTGCAGTCCGCAGCCCAGTTATTTATTTAGCACTTGCAAACTGCTGGTTTGCATTTAGCGAGGAAAAATCTGTACTTTTGTACCAGCTCCAAATAACGTGGCTACATTGTGTGGAGAACCGTAGAAGAATTCAATAAGAAAAACCAACATGAGAGTTCACAATACTCAAGTTTCCAAGCGCATGTGTTTTCATGGAACAATCTGCATCGAAACTTCAAAGAAAACAATTTGATTCGAAACTACTTCCCCTGGGGTGTCTCTGAGATTACGCAATCAAAATCCGCAGGGTGGTTACACTACTGTTCTTCGTGGCCACGCAAAAAATATTCAACAAACCATACTCGGTCAGCAAGAAAGTTCTACAGACGACTGATTGACGTGAGGTGAGCACTGCTCCGAGTACCGACTGGATTGACCTGTTTACTTGACTTTTATTGTTTTTCTCTCCCTAAGTCATCCCTGAAGTAAGAACGACCTGTTCTGAGTTCTGACACATTATTACTTTGAAATATGTGCTTTATATGTCGTTATCGTTTCAGTTTACGGGTCAGTTATCGCCGCTCTTGTTTGCTTTCTTTGTCCCCGTGTGATCGATTTCCCGCACTTTATGATCCTTTTCCATGATATTGATCGTCAATTTACGAACCACCACCTCTGAAAATGCACGTCTACTAATAGTGTACATGTGCAGAAAGGAAAATGGTACATCTAGAAAAGACATAGAGGACGTTTCTTGGTGCATTGAAAGTTCTGATATCAACAGGTTCCTGCAGGTCTGATGTGCCATCTAACTAACTGATTAGGATGGCCTCTTTAGATCTCTGATGTTTTTCGTTTGTGTAACTGAAAATTCATTTCAATGCACATATATGCATGCTCCTCAGGCTCAAATTCTCGTCGTAGTGACAAAGAGTTTAATTTTTCCCACTGCACGCTTATGTGCTTGTCGCCAAGCTGAAGTCCATGATGACCGCTGATCGTTCGTATCTCCTTAAATAGAGATATAAATCTACAGATAGTTGAAAATCCTGAGCTCTTACAAAGCGTCGAATCAGTTCTGTTTTTGAAAACGATGGATCCTTCAAGACGAGCCACGCGCGTGCTTACGAAATACGGAATAGCAAGTACAGGTAGGTATCTCAGTCATTCAGTCCAACCTCGCCGGAGCCGCGGCCAAGTCGCCTCGGATCCTGCGTCACCGAGTGCGCCGGCGCGACTTCCGTGTTCCGATTCGAGAGATCAGTGGAGCGAGTCAAGGTTGACGAAGTGGAATCAACGGAAAATTATGGAAGAGTAAACAGTAGCAGCAAGTTGTTCGCCGGGGCAAGCAAGTTTCTTCAATCGATCAGGATTCTTTCCAGAATTAAGAAGTTCCCACGCGGCGACGACGCTGGATCACAAGGGTTGGGGTTAGGTTATAAAAGGGACGGCACGGGGTGGCGAGTCCTTACGCCGTACAACACAAGGGTTGCCACATACTTAGAGAGCCGCCCGGCACTGCTTACACGAGGGAAGATATGACGCCGACTGGCCGGAACATGACTTCGGCGCCGCCTGCCGAAGGCAGCATAG
This sequence comes from Zoysia matrella, assembly GCA_001602295.1. NCBI lineage: Eukaryota > Viridiplantae > Streptophyta > Magnoliopsida > Poales > Poaceae > Zoysia > Zoysia matrella. The sequence goes on along the minus strand of BCLG01000023.1, from coordinate 207,617 downwards.
AAATCGTGCCGCACAGCGGCGATCTGGAGCTCGAGCTGCCAGCCCTGGACACGCTGCGACAGGACTCGCTCTACGTCGAAGCCACCAGGCCAGCTCACGGTCACCATGGACAGGTATACATATATAGATACAGTATTTGTCATGTGCGTGTTTCTGGGATCTTAATCAGCGATCGGTTCGCGCATGGCGACTGTGCAGGAGAGCTGGGTTCGGACGCTGCGGCTGGCGTTCCAGTGCGTGGGGATCTTGTACGCCGACCTTGGCACGTCGCCGCTCTATGTCTACTCCAACACTTTCAAGTACGGCGTCAAGCATGAGGATGATATCCTCGGCGTCCTTTCCATCATCATCTACAGCTTCGTGCTATTCACCATGATCAAGATCGTCTTTATCGCCCTCTACGCCAACGACGAAGGCGATGGTGAGTGCGCACCGAGTTGATACCCCGTACAAAATGTCTCGCTCAATTAATTTGATCTTGGATCTAGCTAGCACTGCAACGGCGCTGTTCCTTGTTAGGCGGCACGTTTGCTCTCTACTCGCTCATCTCACGGTACGCCAAGGTGTGCCTGATTCCGAACCAACAGGCCGAAGATGAACTCGTGTCGAGATACAAGCGTCACACGAAGCCATCGGCGACGCTCAGGAGAGCCCAGTGGATGAAGAATCTGCTGGAGACGAGCAAGGCGGCAAAGATCACTCTGTTCTTTCTCACAATCTTCGCAACGGCGCTGGCCATCAGTGACTGCGTCCTCAACCCTCCAATCTCGGGTACTACAAATCGATTCATATGAAACCCACATATAATTGCAAAAAAGATTGTCGCTGTCGTTTCAAGTGAACTGAGTCAACTGACACATGGCTTTGTTTCTTCAGTACTAGCGGCGGTCAACGGCCTGAAACTAAGGGCGCACCATCTGACAACAGGTACACTGTTGGACAAACCGACATCTTGTAATGCATATTCTACTCGCACTGTCATAGATATTATTATAGCAATCCAAAATCAGAAAACTGTACTTGGGAGCGAAAATTTTCGTCTGAGGAAACCTTAGATAGCACCTCCCCAACTAATTAACTCCAAAAGTTGGCTGACTGAACTAGCCAACCAAACTACTCAACAAGGCTACTGTTTCAGATTTTTTATATAAAAAAATTCATGCGTCCGTACATAAAATGAAATTTATTTGCAGAAATGATTTTATTAATCGATTGGCTGAAATGACCCTTTTCTTACTTCTGAACAGATCAAGTTGTATGGATCACAGTAGGGATTTTGGTGGCTTTCTTTGCGGTCCAGCGCTTTGGGACCGACAAAATTGGGTACACATTTGCACCTCTTGTTTTTGTGTGGCTGCTCCTCATCTCAGGAATTGGCATCTACAACACGGTGAAGTTCGATATTGGCACCCTGAGGGCTTTTAACCCCAAATATATAATCGACTATTTCCGAAGGAACAAAAAGAAAGGATGGGTGTCACTTGGTGAAATCGTCCTTGTCTTTACAGGTAGGCCCACGATATCCAGTAAGAAAAATGTTGTACATTTGCAATGCCACACTCAGTTGTTTCAAGATCAGGCAAAAAGCCTCCGTTGCTGTTTTACTAGTGAAGGAAAAGAAATTGCATATCTAAGTTTAACAAAAAGAAGAATGGAAAAAACTTTTGAACAAAAAAGAGCCCATAAAGACATTGAATCTACGAAAGTGTGCATTCAAAGGGATAGGGATTATTTATTAGGTTCCGGCCATCTTACAAATAAATAGTCCGGCCATCTTACAAATAAATAGTCCATTGGTCTTCTTTCTACGTATGAATACAATTATTCTTTTCTGAAGTCGACCACTAGTCCAGAAATAAAAAAAAATGGAATTAAATAAACATGATTTCAGAGCATCCATTTGAGATATCATTATATAAATGTTGTTGAATAAAATCACATTCTTTAGTGTATAAAAAATATCCCATAGCTAATGGTCAGAATTGTACCATCATTACAGGAACCGAAGCTCTTTTTGCTGATCTGGGATACTTCAGCATCAGATCTATTCAGGTACAAGATTATTTCCACATTCCTCTGTTAATAAATGAAGGTATATCTGACATATAGGGCTCGTTCATACTAAAACATGAGAGAATATATCTGACATTCTCGTAGCCTCTATTATTTTTCTCAATTTTTGACTTGGTTAAGAGTGAAGTTAATGTGATCATGTGATGCTTAGGGTAAACTGGAACAGATGTACTTGTATAATACATTAATTGAGTTACTATCATGTTTTAGTCTTTAATTTGTCAGAACTAAATGAAGGTTAATATCTCCAGTCTTTTGACAATCCTGTGGTATAATATGTTTTATGTGTTTCAGCTGAGCTTTACCTTTGGCTTACTGCCTTCGGTGCTGCTCATCTATATTGGACAAGCAGCTTTTCTGCGTACACATATGCACATGGACATATCTAATGCATTCTTCAATTCGATTCCAGGTACGTGAAAAATGTTTCGGAAAGAATTTCTGTCTTTTTTATTACATATTGTATTGCAAAATTAAGTGGAAATAAATTCTCCTTGTCATGTAGGAACCTTGTTTTGGCCAACTTTCGTCCTCGCTCTGATTGTATCAGTCATCGGTTGCCAAGCTATGGTCTCGTGCGCCTTTGCAACCATGTCACACTTACAAGCACTGAATTGCTTCCCTCGGGTTAAAATACTGCATACATCAAGACGTTATTCAGGCCAGTTGTATAGCCCAGAAGTGAACTTCTTCCTTTGCGTAGCAGCTTGCGTGGTGACGATAAGCTTCAGGACAACCGGTTTCATTGCCAAAGCACATGGTAAGAGAATGATAAACTTCAATTAATTTCATTACACTCAATTCGACGTCGCTGACTATGTTCTTATCCTGATTCCGGCCTATCAGAGCTTTGTGTGGTCCTTGTGATGGTGATCACCACTATCTTAATGACGATAGTGATGCTCCTCGTCTGGCGCGTAAACATCCTGTGGATCGCAGTTTTCTTCGTCTTGTTCATGTCAACGGAGTGCATCTACACAGGTGCCGTTTTATACAACTTCACCAAAGGACCGTACTTGCCATTGGCCACGTCAGCGGTTCTCATGCTGATAATGAGCGTGTGGCACTACGTGCACGTCAAACGCTACATGTATGAGCTCGAGCATACTGTCTCGCGTGATGAGGTGAAAGATCTCCTCGAGCGTCGGGACCTAAAGAGGGTTCCTGGATTCGCGCTGTTCTACACGGAGCTGGTGCAAGGCATACCACCCATGTTCCCTCATCTCATCGAGAAAATCCCAACCATTCACTCGGTGAATGTCTTCATCACCGTGAAGCGTCTGCCGATTCCACATGTTGATGTCACAGATCGCTTCCTCTTCCGTCAAGTGGAGCCTAAAGGACTCATGGTGTTTCGATGCGTGGCGCGGTACGGCTACCGTGACACGCTTGAGATGGCCAATGATTTTGTACCAATTCTTGTGGAGTACCTTCAATACTACGTCCGGGACCTCAACCTCTATGGCGTAGGGGAGCCACTGAAGATTGTCTATCACAGCGCTCGCGTCGACAGCTTTTCTTGGGAAAAGCCGTCCGGGCACGCTGTGTATGCTGAGGAAATGCTTACACCGATCCAATCATTTTCAGAGCTCACAATGCATCCAGTAGGCACGAGTGGCAGACAAGCACATTTCCAGGTAACTAGTTCAACACCAATGAAATTGTTGCGCAAGAACTTTTTATAATTATTTACATTATTTATTAAAGGATGATATGCTGATTGTATACTTACTCTCATTACAGACAGGGAAAATGAACCTAGAAGAAATGTTGAAGATTGAGGAAGACCAAAAAATCATCCAGCGTGAAGTGGACAATGGGATTGTTTATATTGTAGGGGAGACTGAAGTAGTAGCCAAGCCTCATTCAAACATGTTCAAGAGGATTGTTGTGAACAACATCTACAACTTTCTAAGAAAAAATTCTAGGAATGGAGAGAAGATGTTATCCATTCCGCGAGGCCAACTGCTCAAAGTTGGAGTTACATATGAGATCTAAGTCCCATGGAGTTTAAATATTTGACAGAAAAATGTCTAAACCATGGTGTAAAAAATCGATTTAAATGTAAGAGCTTGCATGCATGCATGTGTTTCTATTCACTTGATCAATTTCACGATATGTCCACTTCCTAAATGGAAACTTTCAACGATTAAAATTTGGATGCGACAAGTGCTTGACATTCTTTTCTTCTGTGTTTTTGCTTTCCTTTGAGTTTGATCCAAATTTGATTCTCTCTCAATTCTTTCATATACCTTTCAAATTCAAATTTCCAAGCCTTGGTCGTTTCTGTCTTTCTGGCCCAGACCGCCGCAGCCCACATCCCTTTCTCCTCCTCTTCCATGTGCAGGCTGCCTCCCTCCTTTCTCCCCGCATCCCAACACCCCAGCTCGGCCCAACTCACACAGCTAGTTGTCTTCAACCTCCCGCTGTCATGCACCATCGGCTAAGCAGCGCGCCGCCCCGCTCTTTTTTTACTGCTGTAAAAGCGGACACCCACCACCTTACCCAGTGGCGGAGGACGAAGAAAATTTAAGGTGTGGCAAGATTATCACATCACATACAACAACTAAAAATGGTCATAAGAACAGCTAAGCTAACTTACATCGTTTATAGAGCAAACCTTAATTAGATGAAAACCCATAGCAAACCTCATCTTTTTTTATGTTGTAGAATGCTGATCAGTTGAAAATATAGATATTTGCTTGTTGATTTATGATGGAAAAGTGAGAATAGATGACTATAGCAGCAAATCAAGATATGGCAAGTGCCATACTTGGCCACCTTGGTCCTCCGCCATTGACCTTACCGCCAGCAAGCCCACATGTCCTGTACAGCACCGCCACCAGCCTTCCAGACAAAGCAAACCCGCGTTACTGCCAGTCACCTTACACCTAACACGCCGCCGTGGCGACCAAGCCAACTACGTCTATAAAAAGGGTCCCCGTGCAACCCTCCTCTTTCACTGCCTCCACACACACGCTCTGAGGTCTCTCTCTTCTCCTCCCGTCCAATTTTCCCAAGCCCTCCATTTCTAACTCATGTCCGCCCGTCGCCGCCTTCCTTTGATTCCTCACCGTCGACTATGATTTCATCACATTTTCTACACCCACAGAACCTCCACTGCTCCCTCTACCCTCCCAATGCACCAGCTTGGTCGCCCCGCCCTCACCGGAGCCTCGCACCGAGGGCAGCCAAGAATGGTCACATGCTCCTGCCATTGACCGTAATCACACCGTTCCCGGCCGAACCACACACACACACATTCCTCGCACGCACCAGCAGCTCACTGCACATCACAAGTTGGCCCAGTGTTGGCTTTGCGCCACTGCCATGACCGGCTCGGTGCCCACCTCCAGCCACCTTGAAATGCCGCCAGCATTGGCCGCATCGCCACTGGCCTTGGCACTCATGGAGAGCGTCCGCCGCCTCTCATGTGACCACCAGGCCCACACAACAGCTGCATGCCCCACATAAAACTGGCCACACGTGAATGGACTCGGTCTACGGACCAAAGACACTCATACCTACAAAGCATGGTCCACGAGCCACACCAGAAAAAAAACACTACGGCTACCCAGCTAGTGTACACACAAAAACTTCGTGAGCTTTTACAAGTTCCAAATAAATTCCCGAAATATCACAGAAAATAGCCATTTTACAGAGACACCCAAAGTATCCTTGACAAAAAGGACCCACTTAACTCCCATAAATTACAGATTAGTCCCTAATACTTCGAAATTTACAAAAAGGCCCCGGCACCTTGTTTTTAGCATTATTCCACATACCACATCTGATCGTCGTAATTTTTGGACCATTGGAATCATCATTCCGAACCCTATCATTTGAAAACTAACTCTCCGAACCTCTACTTATTTTGGTTCTATTTGAATTCTCTGATTTTCCTTTTCATTGGACTTATTTTTTATCATGTTCCATGTAGATAAAGAGTAGCTTGGAGAGGAGGTTGATCACCCAGATTACAAGGAAGACCCAAAGACACCTTTGAAGAAAACCACTAACTTCTTCGATCATATTACTCCTATTATTTTCTTTTGCACCCATGTGATATATATTTAAACATTGTGTAGTTAATGATTGTATTTGTCGTTATGTATTCATATTAATGTTAGTTACTTGCCATCATTAATATTAAATACCACCGTGTTGCCCATTTGGCGAGACACCCTTGTTAATTATAGAAATTCTGTAGTTAAATTCTTTTAATGAACAAAAAGTTGCCTTGATATTAGGAGTCTCTTAGGAACCCCCTTGCAATGATATGCATCGCTACACCTGATAGGACTTTGAGTGCTTGATCTTTCAGTGAGGTGATAACTATCGATTTGGTGGAGTCAACACTCATGATTCGACTACAAACGAATAGGTCGTGTGCACCTTAGCAATCGTAGAACCAACTCTGAATAGTTATTGATCGTGCTGGACTATAAGATCAACCTGATCACGATGATCAATTTCTGCAAGCAATCAAAGAACAAGAAACGGCAAATCTAAAATCAATCAAATGTGGGTTCTCAAAAGTTGTCTAATAGGTGGTCGTTGGACACAACTGAAGATCAGAAAGTTCACAGAAGTTGAACTATAACAAAGAAAAACCAAGAGTTTTTGGTGACGACTGAGGCCTTTAAATAGGATGATCAGAGCTGCTGGGGTCGTCCTCAAATCATAGAATGCACCCCTAATGGGCTCAACTTGATACACGGGCCAATGATCCAAGTTGGAGTGACGCACACCTTCTGTATTAAAATGACAATTGGCACTAACTCCGATGTTGTATGAAGGTGGAGCTGGATACATTCAAAAGTAGATGTGAGGAGCTTTCCAGCAAGTACTTGCATGTCCAAATCGGAGTTCGTATGAAGTCGTGGCAGTCATTTTGAAGTTGGTACTGTTTAGTAGTCCAATCCTGCCCGCGGGAATATTGCCATAGAAGTACTTATCAGAAGATGATGTCCACATCAATACCACATACTAGCCATTTAAAAAATGTGTTAAAATGAGTTTGGTGGCATCTATAAAAAAATAGGGTGGGTAATAGAGAAAACAATGCTAGATGGAGAAGGGTATTTCTAACCGTGGGGCGAGGCTTCATCTGAAAAGGTGTGGTGTTATGCTTCAGCCTGGTGCACCTATCATGGACAAGCGCACCGCCTCTGCCATGTAAGGACCGGTTCATTTGACCTAAACATAGTGCACCACCTCTGCCATGTAAGGATTGGTTCATTTGACCTCAACGTAGTGATTTGATGCAACCAAAACACCTGTATGGGTAGGATTTACCCTTCCTCTTTGTGATGAGATTATAAGAATCTTTGAGCCACCAAGTGATTGCATTCAAATACTCTCGTGGCCTCCACCTTTTCTACAGGTTGCACGGTATGGTGGAGTCACGGTCTTTACAATGAACTTGAGTCGAGGACGACTCCAAAACAAGAAAGGGAGGATGATGAGGACATCACTCTTTTAGATACACACAACACTTCTCAAATTAGTATTAATGGAACTTGTGCACGACAACTGAGATTAGGGGTGAGCTCATTCATAAACACGTCTTCCTTCCTATGAATAGATTGCTACTTAATGATTTTATCATAATTAGAAACATTCGAGAGGGTAAAGAGAAGCATGAAGAAGGACTTGCAGATGCTCAAGATCAGCAACGCATGTTCGACCCCGGAGGAGGTCCAAACAACTCAGGTTCGAGTCTGACTCGGACTTCAGGAGCAGCCTGTACTAAAATAGATGTCCCTAGTCTCAAACGAGCGTTGTTTTGGAAGTTCTAGGTATGGATGGAAAGCTAAGAAGATAAGATTTCCAACGGATCTAATCCCATGCAAAAATACTTCCTAGATCTTTGGGAATCGTCAAAACAATATTATGTCCAGAATCTATTAGGGTGTTGTGACACCATCTTTTGGCCTTTAGGCCGTGTATCTTTCTAAGGCCCATTAGTGTTAAGGTTTGCCCCTAAGATCATCCTAAACTCTATATAATCAGTAGCTGTCATCATTAGGATTAAGGTTTGATTAGTTTTCATCTGTTTTTAAACAGTTTCATCGTTTAACGGTTCGTTGGTTTTTCAAATTCATGATTTAATTTAGATTTCGCAATTGAGTTGCGTTCTTTCTTGTTCTTGCTTGTGTTCTTTGATTCGCAGGCTAGGATTAGCCTTCTTGGTGAGGTCAATCGTGTGTGCACGGTTGATAACTAGAGGAGAAATGGTGCTATGATTGTGGGGTATAAATCATGTTGATTTGAGGCCGGATCGATTGTGTGTCATATCTTCACCAAATCGAGAGTTATTATGACCTGACAGAAGATTGGTAACCACGTACACATCACTTTGGTTATCCACATTGAGCTCTTTGGCTATCAGAAGGACACAAAAGGCTAGGAGAAGATGTGAGACACTCATGGTCTAGTCTTCCATAAAAGTAATAGCCTCCGTCGTGGAGTTGTATTGCCTATGGATATAGCCTTTGGTCTATGGTGCCTCTGTAAGCTTCATGACCTTTGAAGTCCTCTAAAAAGTATGAATTGATTTTGGTGATTGAGTGGACACCATAGGTAACAGTCGTGTCGTAGGTACCACTCCGCTAATTCTACATCAATATGGTGAGCTTCCTCGGTGGATGACAAGGACGAACCCTAGAAGAGGAGTTGCCGGGCGTTGGAGGATCAAAGCTAAGGACTAGCTCGAGAGTTTATAGGAATGTCGGTACTATTAAGAGGGTAAAGTCATTTGTCTCCTGTCATACAAGTGTTAGAGGGTGTGAATGCTCCTTAGATTCTCAGAAATCACTAAAGATGGCAGAGGAAGCGAAGTCGAAGACTGGAGCTCAACACTAGCTGAAGACTCAGTTACCGGACAGTCCGGTGAACCCTAGAGGAGACAATTTAGAGGGAGGTGCTCTCAGGAGTCGAGAAAGATCTGTCAACGGACAGTCCATCGGTGCAATGATCGGACAGTCCGGTGAGCCAGAAGCTGAAGTCCAGAGAAGGTGTCTCTGAGAGTTTAAAAGTGAAAGTCACCGGACAGTCTAGTGAAGGTATGCACCGGACAGTCCGGTGTCCTATGGAATAGATTCCAGATAGGGTGTTTCCCTAGCCGAGGAGGAAGAAGGGTCACCGGACAATCCGGTGGTCCAGTCATCGGACAGTCCGGTGATTGCATAAAGTAGTCAGCTTTATGACATCACGTTTCAATGGTTGTTTCTGAGCTTGGTGCATATTTAAACCGTGAAGAGGGATGTTTTCCTGCGTGTCCTTAATCAGAATTGCTGAAGCTAAGTTGTGAGAGGCCAAGGGACACCACCAAGAGAGCACATTGTAAGATTGGAGATTTTTGGTGTTAGTAAGAGAGTAATAGGAAGCATTTATACACTTCTAGAGCTTGTAGGGCTTGAGAGAAGTGATCTTTGCCTATTATTCTTGGTGCGGGCAGTGTAGACCGGCTAGTAGTAGGTGATTGAGCTTCCGAGGAGATTGTAGAAGACGTCGCTAAGTTTGTTCGCGATTTCGGGTCCCCCGCTCGAAAGGGACACCAAGTGGGAATGCCCGAGCCGTGGAGGCTTGCTCTAGCGCTTGGGTATTGTGTACGACAGCCGAGTCGATGGTGTCTTCACTCTGGGAGTGAAGCGTACCCTTGTGAGCATCATTTCGAGAACGATGGGAGGGACCGGGACTCCGACGGGAGTGGTCCAACGTGGATTAGGGGAAGACGTCTACCTTTCAAGACCTCAAAAAAAATCACTGAGCACTCTCTATTTCACTCTCTTTACTCATTGCATTTACTTATCGTTTGAGTAGTATGATAGGTTGTTCTTTGATTTCTTTTGGTGGCTATCGTGCTAGTGCTTGCTTGTTATTATTTTCTTATCACTAGCATTATTAGGGGTCTTGGCTTACTAGACTTAGTTTAGGTTTTCTTCAGTTGCTGTCAAGTCTTATAGTTTCAGTTTGTAGTGAAATTAGTACTATAAGTCCATCGATTCAACCTCTCTTCTCGGTATCCTTGATCCTTACAGCCTCCCTTTGAGGGAATTCTAGGGAAAGATGAGGGAAGTTAATTGCCCTGCAATCCATCTTTGGGAATGTATTAATCACATCATCGAGACTTTAAAACCCTAGTGCATGACCCCTGGATGCATCTTGAGGTGAATTCTGTGGTAACCTTTGCAAGTGTTTGGGTAAATGTTATGCAACTGTTGATCAGGACGAGCATAGCCTGTGGATACATTGTACAACCTCTGCAGAGTGTATAATCCATCCGAAAATGTTGTTATAATGGTTTTGACACACTACTACTTGGGTTCTATAAGGATCAATAACACCGAGAAGGGGTGTTGAATCTGTGGACTTAAGAAAATCGATTTCGCTACAAACTCAAACTATGAGACTTGATCACTAACACAAACAACCTATGCAATTTAGTAGACCAAGACCTCTAATAATACCAGTGGTAATATAAAGAGACAAGCAAGCACTAGCATGATAGCCACCAAGAGGAATCACAAAACAATAACACTACACAATGAGTATGAAGTGTGAAAAGTAAAGTGTAGAGTCAAAAGAATGCTTGGCAATTTTTCTTGGGTATCAGAAGTTTGACGCCTTCCCGTAACACTCGTTGGATCACTTACATCAGAGTACCAGTCCCTTCCTCTGTTCTCAGAATAGTGCTCTCTAGGGTACGCTTCACTCTCAAGGGTAAGCCTCTAAGGCTCGGGTGCTCCCTCTTTCGAGAAGAGGATCTGAAACTGCGTACAAACTTGACATCGTCTTCCATAATCTCTTCGAAAGCTCGAACACTGACTCTTAGCTGGTCTATGACCGCCAAAATAAGAGTAATAGGAAAAGATCACTTCTCTTAAAGCCCCACAAGCTCTAGCTAGAAGTATATGAATGCTCCTATTCACTCTCCTATTAGCACAAAAGATCTCCAATCTTGGGTTGTGCTCTCTATTTGATGTCCCTTGGCCTCTAACAAGTTTGCTATATCAATTCAGACCTCAGACACATTTCTCAATGTCTCTCTCCATGGTTTATATAGGCTACCAACCCATAAACAACCGTTCGAATGTGATATTAATGCTTTTACCAGTAACCGAACTGTTCAGTGACTTCATATCTTTGTATGTCTGAGAGACACCCTCTCTAGAATCCATTCCATATGACATCGGATTTTGTGATGCATACATTCACCGGACTGTTCGGTGACTCTCTTTTGAATACCCAGAGACACCTCCTCTGAACTTCATCTCTTCGCTCACCGAACTGTTCGGTCTCTGACCACATCAGACTATGCAGTGATTCTCCATATCTGGCTCTAGAAACACCTTCTTTAGACTCTAAACTCCTAGCTCACTCTCACCAGACTGTATGGTGACTACATCTGAAGCTGAAACTTAAATCTTCGACTTTAACTTGACTTTGGCTTCAACCATTTGCTTCCTCTACCATCTTAAGTGTTTTTGGAGGCAACTAAGAGCATTCATACCTCCTTACACTTGCATGACTCGAGAGAAATGACTTGAGTCCTTAATAAGTACCGATGATCCTATGGACTCTAACTAGTTCTTAGCTTTGGTCCATCTTCACCTGATAGTCTTCTCCTTGGAATCATCCTAGTCATTCATCGAGAAGCCCACCGTAGATATAGAATTTGCAGGGTGAAACCTACAGCCATGTAGTCACATGGCTTATCTACTGTGTTCACTCGATCACCAAAATTAATTCATATCTTTTAGAGAACTTCATTGCTCACTTTGATTATTTCTAATGTCATCCTTGTTGGTGTGAGTGGGCTTAGTAGCTTTTATTTTCAAAAAGTGTCTGGATCGGGTTGAGGAGAGCCCTTCCAGTTAAAATTTAAGAACAGGTGAGAAAGGTAATTCACCCCAGGTCCACCCATAAAGTAATGCTAGAATAATGTTTTAGCTTCCATGTTTTAAACCTTCTGTAAGGAACCTGCATAAAATATTTTTTGCTAAAAAGACCTAATAGCCGCATGTGGTGCTGTCAGAACTATGAGATTTTCAGTCTGTCGCAACAAAGATAAGGGGAGTTTGGACATGTGCTCTCATATACTCCCTCCGGTTCTAAAATATTAACACTGTTGACTTGTAATATCAATACTAACTGTTCGTCTTATTCAAAAAATTTATTGAAATGTGTAAAATTACTAGTGCGTTTCACATATCATTAATGATAAAACACATTCTAACAAAATATATTATATTTATTGTACTTTTTAATAACAAAATATATTATAGTTTAGTATGTCAAGTTTGTTTTTTACTGTCTATCACAGCAAGAATGAAAAGATCTCGGTTTATATTTTAAAATAATAGTTTTTAATTACTATAAACTCGCAAGTGCACAAGCGGGTCTAAATTTGATTGTCGATTGATCTTTTTACTCGCTAGAAATCTTGTCTAACCGTTTTGCATTGACTACACGTTTCGGATCAAATGAGTTAAAATCGTGTGGCATGACGTACTTACAGGCTTGTTTTCTCTATGGAGCAACGCAGCACATAGGGCATGATCTTTTTAATCAGTAGACATCATTTTTTTAACCAATTTAAATTGACTTCATTTTGGACCAAATGGGTTAATCGTGTGGCATGACGTACTGGCAGGCTCGTTTCCTTTAGCGAGCAGCGCAGCACATATGGCATGACGTACGGTAGGCTTGTTTTCCCTAGCTAGGAATCAACACCGTCATGCCACACGATTAACCCATTTGGTTCAAAACGTATAGTAATGTAAAAGGTTAACAATGTTCTCTGAGTGAAAAGGTCAGTTGAGAATCAAATTTATAGAATAGAATGGCTTGTACACTTGCACATTTAGTAATTAAAAACCTGAACTCTAAACCCGTTACCAAGAGGGGTGATGTACAAAGATGATATTTACTTATTTCTCTTTTCTTGATTTCTCACTTAATATATCCATTATGAAGGATCAGCTATGAAAAGGTGCCATCACCATCAGTGTCGTCAAATGTTTCCTAAGATGCCCATTTTGCCGTTCTTTTAGCCTCTTACAACCTCACCGCCACCTCAACTGACCGGATGCACTTGGTGCGCATTTCATTCATATCGTGATATTATGCACTTCCCTATTTCAATGTGCACTAGTACTAAGAATCATATGCAAGAACTAATCTAACTGACCACATTTGAATAATTTGTCCACCTATTTATGTCTTAATTGCAATTATGTTCGAAACATCTAAAGTTCAATCATGCCAGAATTTGTAATAAATGTCATACTACTAGTTGCGATAAATACAATAATGGCATTTAGGTTTTTTTTGTACTTCTAGTTAGAGCCCAACCAAAAAGCAGACATCAGTTATATTTTTCAATTTAAAATACTCGTCGATGGTAATTTTCAGCCCAAAATCCTTGCGATGGTAATTTTCTCCTCCAGCCACTTTGCAATTGTAATTTCCAGATAAACTCTTTAGCAAACTGATCTGACCGATTTCATCCAGTCAGACTGTCTCTACTGAATTTTGGTTGTGAACAACATGGTTTCTAAAACTGGAACAGCCGTCTCATATAACGTGCTCATTCTTTTGATGAAGCTTTTCAGCGCTAACAAAGCCAGAGTTTTTTCTTCTGTACTGTACTGAACAACCAGAAGCAAGCAATTAGCATTTCGTCAACAGAAAGTTGTGTGCTTGCATTTTCTTTTTGTTGAAATGAGAACGTACTGGTACAATACTACTGGCGGTAGTACGACTTCGGAATTGTCCATGATCTTAAAATACTAGGAAAAGTAGTAAGCTGTAACAGTAGTTACCGTATCAAATTCCATGGCGTGGGTATGAATCCGATGACTCAGGCGAAGCAAGGCGACGAGAATCTCACATATATATTCCCATTGGTCGCTGTCAAGTGGCGTAACTGTCTACGCGAACTGGGGAGGGTTGAACCAAATTTTACGTTTCCGTAGACTTCGGTGCGTAAGCGGACAAGCCGGTGTTAAGGCGGCAACTGCGACAGTGCGCCGGTGGACTGCCACAAACATGAACCCAGCTGACTGAGGCAGCAACGACTTGGAGGCTGGAGCACCTGTTCCGCGACGAGGTAACTCTCGATGATGTACTCTGTGACGACAGGAACAGGGTTCAGACGGATTTTCAAAGAGCAAACACGGACCTGGCAGCAAAACGACCACCGCCGTTGCTACCTGCTTCAATGCCTGCATGTCGCGGTAGAAGCAGCTTATAAAAGGGGCCGTTCATGGCTGGAGATCAGCTCGACTCCAAAGAGTAGGAGAACTCCTGTATCATTCCAAAGAGTAGGAGACCGAAGCGGGCATGGCTCAAGCAGCAGCTGATGAGAGAGCAAGCAAGGAAGAGATCGTCGTCGTCGACATTGATGACGATGAGCTCGACGTGCCGCCGGTGCAGCGGCAAGACTCGCTGTACCTGGACGCGACGAGAGCCGCACGCGGGAACCACTACGGACAGGTTCATGATGCGCGCGCGTTCACCACAAGTATCGTCAAATACAGTATATATGTAGCTCCGTTCGTCGCTCACCTATGTATTGAATGGTGATTCATTCGGCAGGATACCTGGGCGAGGACGCTGCGGCTGGCGTTCCAGTGCGTCGGAATTCTTTACGGAGACATTGGGACGTCTCCACTGTTCGTGTACTCGAGCACGTTCCAAGACGGCGTCGGCCACCGGGACGATCTGCTCGGCGCGCTCTCCCTCATCATCTACAGCCTTTTACTCTTCACCGTCATCAAGTACGTCTACATCGCCCTTCGGGCCAACGATGACGGTGATGGTGAGCAACTTGCTGTCATACGAAGAATCATATATACTTTCTTCGCCAGATTTCGTACTCCTTTAATTTTATCATGATAAAACGAAAAAAATGCATTGATATTTTGTCAGAGTTTATATTTTATAGAGTGATGTTTAGAAGTATCTCTTCATTAAAATAAGATTCTGAAGTCATAATGTTTTTTAATCTTATAAACATTTTTATATGTATAGCTCTTATAAACATTTTATATGTATAGCAATGTAATTCGGATTAAGGTACACAAGGAAATAGTACTCTGTCATTGTAGGATAGTCCATTGGTGGTCACGTCAAAGATGTTGATACTAACTGCTCCAGGTTTTTACTGAGATAGGTATTGAATTGTGAGTAGATTGGACTTATTAGCCGACTTAATAGACCCTTAGAACAATATCAGCCAAGAGTTGGGGTATGGGACGGAAGATGTGAGCTGGTAACTATCAGTTTAGGGCTATAGGCAGCTGGCACTTTACATTTACCTTGAAAAACGTATAAGTGCAAATGAAAATATCAGTTTCATTTTATTAGGTGGAATATTTGCGTTGTACACTCTGATCTCACGCCACGCAAGGGTCAGCCTGATCCCCAACAACCAGGCTGAGGACGAGCTCGTCACCAAGTACAATCGTGATAAGCCTCCTGCAACCCTTAGGAGAGCTGAATGGATGAAGGAGCTCCTCGAGACGAACAAGAATGTTAAGATTTCGCTCTTCCTCCTCACCATCCTTGCAACTGCCATGGTAATCAGTGACGCAGTACTAACTCCGGCAATTTCAGGTAAAAGTTACTTGAAATGACTGACAATACCAAACATTTCACTGTAATTAACAATGTCTTGCTTGTCATTCAACGACATTGATTTTCTTATTTCCATTTTCAGTTCTCTCTGCAGTTGGTGGTCTAACAGAGAAGGCGCCTTATATTACAACAGGTACAAAAAAAGGCACACGATATGACCACACTAGAGCTAGATGTCACTTCTTTCAACAGATCCTTAAAGAAACAAAGAACACAGCATTGCAGAATTGAAACATTGATTCTTCCTTACACGCTTCTAGTGCTTATGGTTTGGTGGATCTAGCTTGTAAAGATGAAAGATAATCCACTAAAGACAATATCCACCAATAAAATTGTTCAATTCTGGCTTTAAATATGAGTTGAGTTACGAAAATAATGACTACAGCCTCTATTATTAACACTGAAAACTGCCGACCATGCCAAGGAACTGTAGGCTTGGAGTGAAATCTCACAATTAGCAGTTATTGGTCCAGCCTATGTATTTGGTCTTGGCACGTGTAGCTGCTTCCGTAGACTATTGTTCCTTGCTCTATGATTGCTGTCATCTAATCCATTGATATGCACAAATTAATTCTCTGTTTGCAATCTGAATCACAAAGATAACTCCTTATTTGTGTGGATGTATATGCTGCAGTCAAACCAGCGATGAGCCGATGATACGCTCCCCGCTTGAACAACACATCTTTCTTTCTTTTTTCTTCTTTCTTTTTTGCGGGGAGGACACCACATCTTTCATCTTGAAAAAGATTGGTCTCTAGGCATTGCTTTCAATTATTTTCTCCTCAATAATTGGACAATGACGGATATGCATTTTTTCTTAATTTGTCACTTTCGGAAGACTTGTGGACCTCTAGTATTCCAATATTATTGATGTGTTCCACGTACTATAAACATAAAAATGAAATTACATAAAAGCTGAAATAGTTTATTTCTAATAGTACACATGTGCACAATGTTTGCATTATAATTATTAATTATGTCATTTTTCTGCAGATGAAATTGTCTGGATTACCGTGGGTATTTTGGTGTTCTTATTTTCCATTCAGAGATTTGGCACAGACAAAGTTGGTTACTTATTTGCACCGGTAATCCTCCTGTGGCTGGTTCTGATTGGGGGAATTGGAGTCTATAACCTGATAAAATATGATACCGGTGTCTTGAGGGCTTTCAACCTGAAATACATTATAGATTATTTTCGAAGAAACAAGAAGAAAGGATGGGTCTCTCTTGGTGGCATACTCTTATGCTTCACCGGTAAGGCTACATTTTCTTCCAATTAGTACCATGTTTTTTTACTACTAGTAGCATGCTGCGTGAATATTAGAGCAGGCAGAGCACTGTATAATATTTATTGAGAGGAAACGTTTTAAACTTATAACAGGCACAGAAGCCCTTTTCTCGGATCTGGGATACTTCAGCATCAGATCAATTCAGGTATATATAATGCTTTCATATTTCATAAAAGTGACTGCCATACCAAAGAAGCATAGAAAACCGATCCAACATCATAAGGTAATTGTACTAAAAATTTCATTCCTGTGCTTCAGTTAAGCTTTGGCTTCGGTTTAGTCCCATCATTGCTGCTCGCTTACATCGGACAAGCAGCATATCTGAGGGTACACCCGGAGGATGTAGCGAACACTTTCTACCGATCAACCCCCAGTATGTATAAACTCCTCACGATATCTTTATGATAAATACACATTTGTCAACCCTATATTGGAAACTAATGTAAGAACTTACTTGGATGCAATTTTAGACATGTTGTTCTGGCCAACGTTCATAATTGCAATAGCAGCATCGATCATTGGAAGCCAAGCCATGATCACCTGTGCCTTTGCGACCATTTCTCATTCGCAAGCACTCGGTTGTTTTCCAAGGGTTAAGATACTGCACACCTCAAGGCAATACTCGGGCCAATTATATATACCTGAAGTAAATTACATGCTCTGCTTTGGCGCTTGCCTTGTCACAATCGGTTTCAAAACAACTGAGATAATTGGGGAAGCTCATGGTAATGATATTGAATTATCTTATTATAGTTACATTTTGTATTTGAATAATCCATCCACCATAATTGGTCTGACAACATATTTGCCTTCCTTCCGTGTAGGAATTTGTGTTGTTCTTGTGATGATCATCACTACTCTCTTGTTGACTATTGTCATGCTTTTAGTATGGAAAACCAGCGTCTGGTGGATTGCTTTGTTTTTCATCATTTTCATGTCATCAGAGTCAGTCTATCTATCTGCTATCCTATATCGGTTTGCACATGGCGCATATGTACCCGTGGCAATGTCAGCACTCCTAGTGGCAGTTATGATCGTCTGGCATTACGTGCAAGTGAAAAAATACAACTTTGAGCTTGAGAATTCTGTGCCCCGTGACAAAGTGAAAGAACTCCTTAGTTGCCGGGACATAAAAAGAGTGCCTGGGATAGGCCTGTTCTATAGTGAGCTTGTTCAAGGCATACCACCAGTGTTTCCTCACCTGATTGATAAAATCCCTTCCATCCATTCAGTACTCATTTTTATCTCGATCAAGCACTTGCCAATCCCTCACGTCGACATTTCAGAGCGGTTTCTTTTTAGACAAATTGACCGCGAGGACTTTAAGGTATTCCAATGTGTGGTAAGATATGGGTACCGAGACCCATTTGAAGAAGGCAAGGACTTTGTTGCTGCTCTTGTGGAGCGTCTCCAATACTACATCCGAGATATCAACTTGTACAGCAATGGTTGCGAAGCAAGGATGATAAAGTCCTCCAGCTATTGTAGTTCCCATTTTGAAAGCTTTGGCAGCCATGACAAACCCTCATTGAGGGCAGTCTATGCGGAAGAGATGGTCACACCTGCCGAATCATTCTCAGAGCACACAATGCATGCGAACAGCAAGAGCAAACATTTTTCACGATTTCAGGTGAATAATTTTGTTGAAAATCCATTCTTAAGATATTTATTTTGTGTAAACATTCATTTTTGGAGGATACTTTTTTATCTCAAGTGGTGTCACTAATGATTGTTTTATTTGTTATAAGGAAGGGAAGATGAACATAGAAGACATGATGAAGATTCAACAGGAGCAAAAGGCCATCATTGGAGAGATGAGCAACGGTGTGGTGTACATATTTGGCGAGAGTGATGTTGTGGCCAAACCTCACTCTTCATTCCTCAAAAAAATTGTTGTCAACTACGTGTACTCTTTTCTCAGAAAGAACTTCAGAAATGGTGAGAAGATGATGTCCATTCCACGGAGTCAGATCCTAAAGGTTGGAATATCATATGAAATATAGGCATGTCAATGAGGAGTATTTATATGTAAACAAAGATCAATGCGCAAATTTTTATGCCTCTGTTCACTTTTTTCCTTCTAGATTAGTAATGTGATTAGCTTGGTACCATCGCAAAAAAAAAAAATGTGATCAGTTTGCTCTACTGACAAATGGACAGTACAGGGAACAACAGAGCATATAGATCGTGACGTTATATATCTCATTATTGCTTCATTCAAATCCCATACATATATATCAACAAATATTGATCACATTACAAAGAAGAGGTTGTGATGACTATTTTAGGCCTGTTTGGGCGCATAGTATTTTTGGAGTTTTGGAGGAATATTATGGTTTTGCCAAAAACTTTGGTTTTAGAAAGTATATGGGGGTGTTTAGATGAAGCAAATTTTGTAGTTTTAAAAACTATGATATTGGTAAAAGTGCAGCCATTTTGCAGTTTTAAAAATTTCACTCCTTTTTTTTTAACCCATGGTTTTGCTTAACATTGGCTTCTAAAAA
>BCLG01000023.1:166966-187975 GCA_001602295.1 Zoysia matrella | reverse complement strand
TTTTTTAATTGTCATCACTTCAACATCATTTTTTACCATTCATTTTATTTTTATTAAAAAATGGTATAATTAAAAGAAATGTTTTAATTATCTTCAATGGTGAAGCAAATTATAAAAAATATATTATATTTAGCACGCTCCCTCCGTCTTAAAATAAGTGACTTTTTTTACTTTTTAAAATCGACGTTTGATTACTCGTCTTATTTAAAAAATTTACAAAAATATAAAAATAAACAAATCAAACTTAAAGTATTTCTAATAATGAACAATTTTACATTAATAATAAATAATTTTTCACAAATTTTTTGAATAAGACGAAGAAAGATGTTTTAAAATTTAAGTTGACACTTATTTTGGGTAGGAGAGAGTATTTTTAATAAAACAAATAGTCAATGTTTGAAGTCAACAGTGATAATGACTAAAAATATAGAAAGTACTAGGTTTGTGCCAGAAATGCATCTAGCATGACGTGGAAAGAGTGGAAAAAGACAGCCCCGCACAAAATTTAGAGATATTTGCTACTTTTTGCCAATTCTATTTTATTAGTAACATGATACATCAACTAACTTCTAGCACTAACATTCAGTAAAAAAATCGATTGTAGCAGCACTAGATCCGTATGACAGGAGCATTTTTGCAGCGCCATTGTTATGCACCGCAAATGATACGTTAACAGATTATGCGAGTCTTGCGCCGTGACGCAGTGACCATTTCGGGTATTAATTTCTCGCCTCTTCTGGAGCTTCACTCTATAACGTTAAGGCCCAAATGAGGCCCATCTTGGATCGTCGATCGGCTACCCACGACGAATGCAGGAGAAAGTTGGATGCGACAGATGGCTACCCTGGACGAATGCAGGAGAAAGTTGGATGCGACAGATGGCTACCCTGGACGAATGCAGCAGAAAGTGGCACTACTAGCAAATGTGGCACGGCAGGCTGACAGCTCTCGGCTCCAGAGGATTCAGTGACTTTGTTCTAGTATTTTCATCCAAAGTGGTACAGATAAGAGGAATTCTTATATTCTTCTACTGAAACGACACGTTAAAGCGATACATCTTTGCATCAACAGCTGTTGAAGCAAACCCAAGTTTCTCCTCCTGAAACATGTTTGTATATATAAGGCAAAGCTGCAAGACGGGCACGGAGGAAACAGAAGCTGTACCCCCGACATATAACTATACCTGGGCCACAATCGCAGCGAAGAGAAAAACTATTATCCAGTAGGGGAGAAGGTATAAATATCGCAACACTCTGCAATCATTCTTTTCAATTTCATATGTTACGATTGTATTAACAAAAGGTTGTTGAAAATTTTATTTATGTTACATACAATTTCATCGGAAATAGTGGTATAGTGTTGCTCAACAAGCAGCACAGTATACACCACAATAGTATATGATGATTGGTTGCATATATTACTGCGATGAGAAGGTTGTAATAACATTACTTCTTGTTGAAATATTTTGAGTGGAATTATTTTTGTGCCTTATCCCCGTATTGGATGCCACACGGATCTCTTTTTTTTCATAGAAAAAAATCAATCACTTGTTTCTACTGCAGTTATTCCATGGGTTCCAAGGACTACACACCAACTCGAGCAGAACAGAGGAATGGATCTGTTGACAATGGAAGCTTCAAAGCAGGCGGCAACCACGTGAAGGCGGATAAGAAGACGATGGCAGGCAATGTGAAGGCGGCTGCTTCGGAGAGCCTCATCAAGGCAAAGTCGGCCGCGGTTGTTGGAGCAGAGAGGGTCAAGTCCGAGGCGAGCAGGGGCATCGAATGGGTCAAGGAGCAATACCAGAAGAGGGCGTCCAAGTGAGATCGTATGAATATGCATTGTTCTGAATCTTCCTTTTCATATGGATGAGCCATGTTTATCTATCTGTTCTTAACATTGTGTTATTCTATATCGAGTTCCTGCAATCGCAAAGATATGGCTTATGTAACTAGTTTTTTGAACTTCAGAAGAAAACACTTGTAGTAGCAATGTTTTATCAAGAAACAATAACATCAGTGATAAAATGTCCTAGACTCTAGGTTCAGCAGTTCTTGTACTCTGTAAAACACTGTTTGCTTTTAGTATGCCAGTAATATTTTCATATCAAGAGTTTTTGCGTGACATCAAAGCGGAATGAATCCAATATTACAGGAACTGAAGCCCAATACAGAATTTTTTTTTATTATTCACTACAAAACAAAAGAGTGGTGAATCACACTGTATGTATAGGCTATAGAATAGAGGACATGTTTTTGATAGATCTATAGGTGTAGGTATAATGCAATCAACAGGCTCTGTAACAGTCATATACAGAAGAACTATATGTCGGCTTGTTTCGCTTGAATGCATCGGCCATCAAAATAAACCACATCAATCAGCGCAATCTTCGGCCAATCTAGTCCATCTCCGAGACACCTCTCAGTCAGCCTAGGGCCACACTTCGAGATCGAAATTCGCTTCAAAGACGGTGGAAGGCCATTCTCTGGTAACTCTTCCATAGCTGGGCAGTTCTCTATACAAAGCTCTGCCAACTCAGGCAGCGTGCACAAATTCTCCGGGAGCCTGCTAATTTCCCTGTAGTTCCTGATGTAGAGGGTCTGCAGCCTCTCCAGCCAGGCAAAATCACACAAATCGGAAAAGAAACCATCGCACCCATCAATATCGAGGATCTCAAGCGATGGAAGCAGATCAAACATGCTCAGCCTTAGGATATGTGTGTTCTGCAGATGAAGGCTGTACACATTGACTAGGCTGTTCAACCAGTCCAAAGGCTCGAAACTGTTTTCCTGGTCGCTGCTGCTTACATGCGAGCACCCAGTTATTTTCAGTTTCCAAACGGAGAATAAAAAAGGGTGCTCCTGCACCCATCCACCCTGCTCAACAAAGCATTCGCTGATCTCAAACGTTCTCACGGACGTGTGGAACTTGTCGACGAGCATCTTTGGGCAGTCATATAGGGAGACGTCCCTCAGAGCAGTGAGATCCTTGAAGCCGTCTGGAATGTCACAAATGACGTTGTCGCAGTTCTTGATTGAAAGCATTTCAAGGGATTTCAGGAGATGCTGCTGCTGTAGCAGACCAGAGCCTAGAGACCTTAATCTGTGACACTGGTGAACTTGTAGTGTGGTGAGCCGTGATGTCCACCTACCTTCCTCATTTGACGTTCCGGCCAACGCTTCTGCCGTTGATAGTTGCTTGTCCTGAATCCTTGGCAGTAACTCAAGACCGACATTATCAACAACCATCATTGTCAGAGAAAGAGGAAGATCAGGAAAAGTCGTCAGCTTTGGGCAGTTCCTTACCTCAAGCTCACAAAGACATGGAAATGCGGTGCTTCTTGATTTTGAGTTCCCAATTGACCATTCTGTGCAATATGGTACGCCTTCGAAGACCAGCCTTTTGAGCTTTGGAAATAATTCTTGATCTGATCGTTGAGGATCTATGCTCACCTTACTTAGAGAATCCATGTTTCTGACCTCTAGAACCTCTAGGTTGGGCAGGACATGCAACGGAGGCAGACTTTTCCAGTTCATGCAATCCGTCAAATACATCTCCGTAAGACTCAACAGGGAACCTGAGATCTTCATTAGCCAAGACGGGGTTTTGACGCCACCATAACCCATAATTTTGAGAACGCTTAGGTCTTCATGTGGTTGCAAGCATTCAAACACCTCTTCCTCCTTAGAAATCTCTTTGGTTAGGCCATGAGACGTGCTCCATGACAACTGTAATCCATCCAGTTGCTGCATTCCTTTCAGGATGCCCTTCTCAACTTCGTTGGCATTAATCTGACAGAGATCCCCAATGCGAAGCATACCTCGGAGTTGCTTCAATTTCCCCAACGCAACGAGACGTGAGACACCACCGACACGGAATGCATTCAGCTCTTGCAAGTTTGTGAGGTTGTGTATATGTTGTATGCTTGAAAGAAACAAATCGCTTGCGCACAGATGCGCAAGGTGAACCAAACCTGAGATTCCATCGGGAGGACGAAGAGGAGAGTTGCTTCGCACATCCAGGACCTGAAGATGGTAAAGCTGGCACAATGTGTCTGGGAGATCGATGATTTTGTTTCCTGACAAATTGAGATATCGAAGGTGTTTAAGCAGGCCTATCTCTGGAGGAACATATGTTATGTTTGCAGATGACAGGCCAAGAACTCTCATACTCTTCGTCATTGAGCAAATACTGGCTAAAACATCCACAAAATCATCTGGATCACTGAACTCTGTGAAGAACAGAATTGTACGCAGTCTGTGAAGGAAATGACGATCAGGGATAGGAGAAATCTGCAATGCTAAATCTTGCTTCAGCTTGGATAGGTTGTTTGCGCTGATGGTCAAGTGACAAACATCCTGTGGCACTTCTCCTGAGTCGTCAGTAATCATGAAAAATCGACTCGTCGCCACTTGTCGTGCTAGTTCTTGCATCAAATTGTACATCACATATCTATTTTTTCCAATAGCTTGAAAGAAGCATCGCTCAACCAGTTCATCAAAAAACTCACCGCCAACATCTTCCAACCTTGTCGCGGCGTGATCGGAATATAACAGTCCCTGAGCTATCCACATTTGCACCACCTCTTCCTTTCTGAAGACATAATCATGGGGAAACACTGCACAGTATGCGAAACATTGCTTGAGTCGCGGGTCGAGATGACGATAGCTCAGCCACAATGCCGGGGAAATCCCGCCCACATCTTGGCGCTCCCAGATCTTGTCTTCCATCACGTTTCTACAGTGGCTTTCGTCGTCCTTCCGGAAATGTAGCGCCCGACCCATTGCCCGTGCCGGTAACGGTAGGCTGGTCATCTTCTTTGCTAACTCTGAAGCAATTTGCTCAATCGCCGACAGCTCCTCCTCCTCTTCCTCCTCGATGTCGTTCCAATCGTCATCCAACATAGTGCATTCTTCACTTTCATCTGAGCTGCGGAAGGCGAAATGCTTGAACATCTTCAAGTAGTCTTTGAATCCCAGAGGGCCGAGTTTCAATGTCGGCATCGTACCAATTGCTATTGCCACACTTCTGGATTGAGTTGTCACAACGATCAAGCTCCTCCTAGCAGCTACTTTCAGCAGCTCCATCAAATCTTGCCAGTGATCCTCGGCGATGTCGGTGACGCCGTCAAGTACAAGCAAGAACCTCTTCCCAGCCAATTCCTTGACTAGAAGCTCCCTGAAATCATCCGTTTCAAGATCATGCCCTGTTGCTCCCTGAATCATCTGATGAAGGAGCTTCTTTCTCAGACAGAGCACCCCAGAGACGTGCACCCATATCCGCATAGGGAACTCGGCCCGGACGACTTCATGGTGGAAGACAAACCGCACGAGTGCCGTCTTGCCGATCCCCGCATCACCGACGACAGGCAGTACGCCAATGCCGAGACGGTAGTGCGGGTCCTCGCCGCACCTCAAATTTTCCAGGATCTGTTCCACCTCGGCATCTCTTCCGAAGATGTCGTGGTGGTCATGCTCTGCTTCCCCTTTTCTGTGCTCTGTTCTCCCAGCAGCAACGGTGGCGTAGTTCTTCTCAGGCTCGACGTGCTCGTACATTGACGTGCACCTGTAGGCGGCTTGCGCCATCGTCTCAAGCGCGTGTCGCAGCCCATCAATATTAGCACTGCCGATCTTGCCTTTCGAGCTTCTGCCAAGGGCGCTGCTAGCAACTGAAGTCCTTGGCGGGCTGAAACAGAGCAAGAACCTGAGCGGGCTGCGCGGCTTCCGCGCTACGGTGCCGGCGATCGGGCTCTGCCGCGCCTCGGTGCCATGGCCACGGTCGCCGCCTTCGCTATGGAGCGCGCAATCGACGTCATCAAGTGCGTCGTCCGCGACGTAACTGGCGTCGAGCAGCTCCTGCAGCGGTCGCCCGCCGATGTCGATGGCGCCCGCGTCAGCAGCGTCGAGCACGCGCCAAACGCCCGGGAGTAGGCCCTCCAGGCGGCGCAGGTGGTCCGTGGCGGCATCGTCGAGCTCGGCCAGCTGCTCGAGGCCCTTGCGAATGAGGCGGGCAAGGACGGCTGCGACGAAGGCCGATGCCGACCATCCGACCGCGGGTGGCAACGCCGTCGTCGTCTTGGCCTGCTGCGGTGGCGCCATTGATTGTTTGGCAGCGTTTCGGGATGGAGAGTTTCGATGCACGATCAAGCCGTGGACGAAGTAGTTTGGTGCATCGACAGAGTGGAAGACTGATTATTGAACAAAAAGTCGCCGGTGTGGCTGGAGGACGTGCAAGCATGTACTCCGGCCGCGGGTTAATGTTGTCAGAAATATTATGAGGCAGGCTGGATGGTCAGAAGGAACACGGGCATGACTATCAATTGGTTGGGCCGTTTTCGCAGGGCCAGGTCAGATAAAGCGGTGGACGATGTTATTCTGCAGCATCGTGCAAAGCCCATCTGTACTAAGTGGCCTGTTCGTCCAATCTTTAACCGGCAAGTCCCGGTCAGGAGAGGTTGTGCCACGTCAAAATTGTAAATAACAGCCGTCCAATCGCCGCTGAAAACGCCGTGCCGAAGCTGAAACGCGCCCCCATCCCTTCTCGATCCCCTTGCCCCCCACCGTTGGCCCGCCAGACCGCGAGACCATGATTACAGCCCAGATCACACAACACCACATAAATAGGAGTGATCGGCACCGTATTGAGCAATCAGTCTCAGCAATACTTGAACTTGACATCAAAATTCTTGATTCCCGATTCTAAGAAGGCGATAGATCACTCTGAAAACCGTTTTAGTACCATAGAGCTCGAATGCTCTATGGTCACCATTGCAGAAGATATTGGATGATATTGGACCGCCAGAATATGGTTAGATTCTCTAATTCTGTATTATGTTAACGTGTCCATCTCTTTAGGATATCGATCCTATTTTTTTTTATCACACAGTTGATTCTACAGAGAAACCATGGATTTCCATGACAGATGCGTTGTAGCCGTTGGTCTCTTGGCCGCCTAAGTTCCGTAATCCCGTGGGTTCGTTCAGTATTTGCCGGCGTCTCCATTTGATTGGGTCTAGAATATGTAATCATATCACCTGATGGCCGCACAGGGCCAGCTGCATCGCCACTTCTCTAGGCGACAACCCGGAAACTACGGCGTCGCGCTGCCAAGGCACGGATGTAGCGCTTGTCGATAACAGAGAACGACGAGCGGATATCCTCGCGTCTGCCCTGGCGACGTTCGTGACGCGCAGCAGCCAGCGAACTGGACAAGCGCTTCGCTTTCGGATGTTCCAAGCCTCGGACCCCAAATCCTCGTTGGTTTTATCACCAAGCTTGCCGCTTATACCTCGAACAACTTTGTACCGACTCGGGCAAGATGCCATATTTATATCTGGTGTTAGTCGACGTCCAATTGAGCACAGTACTGATACCTTCGAACACTCAGCTAGTACTCGTAGCATCATCCAAGCAAAAAGTTCATTGCATTGGCCGGTCATCAATCTCTTACGATCATGAGCAAGCAGTCGCGTGCGCTTCAGGAGCTTATGAAGGCCGTCGACGCTGGCCATGTCGTCGACAATAAGTCCGCAGATAAGCTGCGCGCACCTCGCCGCTCCAGCTACCACAACAGCCACAGCGGGCAGAGCACGCGGGCATCAGGGGATGACGCCAGCTTCGAGTTCAGCGCCGTTGTGAGCAACAGTTCGTCGTCGCCTGCAAGCATGGTGTTCTCGGACGGCCAGCTCCGGGCGCACCAGTACCCCGTCGTGAGGTCGTCGGTCGCCAGCAGCCAGGCGGCGTCGCCGGTGCGGAGCACGTCCACGGGTAGCACCAAGGCAGGTGGAATGGGGAGCAAGAAGCGTGTCAGCTTCGCCATGGACGGTGATGATAAGGCGGCAGCGACGACGAAGACAGGCGGCGGGCAGGGGAAGAAAAGCGGTGGCTTGCTGGGGTGCATAGGGTCGGCCTGCGGCTCGTCGCGCCGCGAGGTGATCGAGCCGGCAAAGAACGCTAACCGTAAGGTCGTGGCAGTTTGATTGGTTAATTCGTCGGATGAGCATCTATTTCCAAATGCTTGAGAGTTCAATGCCGGAGTTTGAACACAAGTCTTTATTTTTTTAAAAAATTCTAAACACGCATGAGATTCAAGGGAATGTGTCCAGGGGAAAAAAAATGTACTAGTACTTCCCGTCCTTGCATAAAAGGTGGCATGAAACGGTTAGTAGCTCTCGGTTGTGTTGTGCGACAGGAATGCATCCACACACGGGAACAACTTAACTACAGCATGCCTGACATCGAACCGCGCTGACAGGAAATACGTTCATCATGTCGGTTTATGTAATCCCTCCACCAACAGCAACAATTGTTCTAAGGTTAATCTAAGAGTTGATCACTCCGTTCTTTAACTTTTAATCTCAATTTTGACATTCGTCATATTCAAAAAATAAATTTAAATATATAAAATTATAAGTTGTGATTAAAATACCTTTAATAATAAACTAAATTATAATAAAATATATGATATTTATCAATTTTTTAATAGAATAAATAGTCAAAGTTTAAATTAAAAGTCAACGGTGACAGCAATTAAAGAATGGAGAGAGTATATATTTTTCACGTAGGAAATTCACTCCGGCCTGCCGAAAAAAATTATACCATTATTGCAAGGGTGACAGAAATCCCCGATCACTTCTCTTCTCTCTCTATAAAACTTCATATCAAGAGAGGTAACTCTACCAGCTCCTATGCCCGCAATTGACTGCCCAATCTCTTTTTTTAAGGTAATGGTAAAGTAAAGTATTAACTTTGACTTCAAATGAAGCTATAACCAACTATTACAAACTTTGCAGCCTTTCCATCTGCCCCTCAACAATGATAAAACCGACTAAAAAGTTTTGAATGAAAAATTATTAAAAACAAATTCTATTCATAAATCCCCATCTATGGTCAGTGAAAAATTGTATTACCATTGTTCCAAGTCTCTTGCATGATTTTTTTTATTGTTTTCTTGTCTTCTTTTTTTGGAGCGGACTCCAAACACGGAACCAATATATTCCCGTGTAAAGAAATTGCAAAGTTTTCATTGGAGCTTTATCAAATATAACATCATTTCTACTAAGTCAAATCACCTAGCAAAAAACCATTGCACCCGCAAGTGATTGTTTCCTTAATTTTTCCGCAAAACATTGAGCCTTGGTTCAAACATTGCCCGTGTGTTGCTACAGACTGAAAAATTCATTTTAATATAGATTTACACTATACTTCTTTTACGTGCACTGCATTTTAGCATACTCACATTTTAAACCTTCATCAGAATACTATCTAGAGTTCGAAGATATGAGTTCTAGAGCTATAGTGTTTCAAACATAATTGCAGTGTGGCTCAAGAAAGAATATTGAACCAAAGAAATTTGCAACATTTATAAACTCAATGTGTAAATAGTGCATGGTTATTATTCTTACACAAAAGTGACAAATTATTATTCTATATCAACCATTGTAAGATGCAAGTTGCAATGGCTGCTAAAATAAACCATTTCAAAACTAGATCAAGCTCACCAATAAAAATTCAGATTCCTTTGCAGTTTCAACTTGCATTGCATAGTAGAATGTCATGTAGCCAGTCATAAGGTCGATGATATCTCACTCTGACCTATGTTCTTGCGTGCATGGCCAAGATGACACAATAACACACTTCAATCGTAGGCAATCAACCTTCACAAGACAACAGGAACAAGGAGCATCTGGTTTTACTTATACATGTCTTGAATTTGTTGAAACATTGTTCATTGCCGATGGCAAAACAAACTATGGCATAACCATCATATGTGTCAACACCCAAAAATCAGAGCCACCGGAGTGTCCGGCACGTTGCCGGAGTGTCCGGTAAGCCCTCTCGGGTTTAGGGCGCCTAGGCCACCGGAGTGTCCAGTATAGTGCCAGAGTACTCGGTAGGCCCTCTCGGGTGTCCTGCAAGCCGTCTCGGGTTGGGGCATGAAACCCACCAAAATGTTCGGCACAATGCCGAACTGTTCGGTGAACCCTTTTGGATTTTCGGATTTACACGACGGACACTCCGGCACTCTACCGGAGACTCCGGTCACCGGAGTATCCGGCACGTTATCAGACACTTCGGTAGTGTCGATTTATAAAGGTTTTCAGCAGATTGATTCTAATTTTTTCCAAACTTTAGAGATCAGTTGCCCTACGGGATAACCATCCCACCTCTATAAAAATAGGCCAATGGCCGATTGAGGGGTATCCTAATCGAACCTATCATTTTTCTTTTACGTTTTTGTCTCTTCAAACCCTAATTTTCTCACTCGACCCTCGTTTTGCTGTTCTTCCTTCGTCACGGTGGTGACCGAAGGTGATCCGGCTAGCCTAACTGAGCCCGGATTAACCCTAAGACGATCCTCCTCTGACGAGGTCCTTCCCGAGGTGGGGTTGTCTAGGTGCTGTCCAAACACGGCGTTGAAGAAGCGCCGGCGTTCCTGCACATGGACGTGCGAGCGGTGTGTTGGTCCGGACCTGATTTCAGTGTCAAAACACTTTTTGGCGACTCCGCTAGAGAACGAGTGATTCCGGTTACACAAACCGAATCGTCGTTTTTCACCATGAACTCCGAGATCTCCACGACGGACATCGCCATGCTATTCTTGGAGGAGTTGCCCGAGGAGGCGCTCAAGGCGTTCTTAGAGCGTCGAAAAGCCTCCGAAGAGGCGCGCAAGGCACGGGAAGAGCGGAGCTGCAAGAGTACTTGGCGTGTTTCAAGAAAGACCGTTAAGGCGCGATCTCTCAAGTGAAGGAGCTCGTTATTCCAACCGTCGTCGACGACGCGGCCATGGGTGCTGCCAACGTGAGCATATCTTCGCACCCTCCTATTACTTTTGAAGACCTTTCATATTACTTTGCCGATCTAAAAAAGGTCTTGACTAATGATATGCAATACATGATCTAAGAGAACTTGTCTAAATCTAAAAATGTTAGTGTTGCATCATCTTCTCATGTTGAGCATGTAAGTCCTACTACTAGCACATCAGCACCGACTGCACCTAGTGTAGAACAACCCCCGTATGGCATGCCGTTAAACTCGTTTAGTGGGCAAACTAGTTTTCTATCTCATGTGCAAAGTAATGCTTTGATAGTGTCTCCCGCTAGCGTAGAGCCAACCACTAGCATCCTCAATCCGGCCACGAGCCGATTGAACAAATTGGCTAGTTTTGTTCCTCTTGACCGTACCGTTGAGTATAGCATGCCGCCTATCACACCAAACGGTACGGGTATCCCTCATGGCCCGTTCCTAATGAATTATTTAGTGCCATGAAGACTACCATCAAACACTTTCTCTAGGCCACACATTGCCAACAAAGAGGAGTGTATGGCGCGCATTAAAGAGGACTTGAACAAACAATTTCGCAAAACGCTATCAAAAATCATACCTCGTATACTTTGATTCGGTCAGATTTATCAAAAATCGTACCCCGTATACTTTGATTCGGTCCCATATCCCGTTGGATGGCATGTTCCCGACTTCGTCAAATTCAATGGCGAAGATAGCAAAACCACTTGAGAACACATTAGCCAGTATATAACACAACTTGGAGAAGTGGGTTATAGTGAGGCTTTGAATGTACGATTATTTTTTTTATCACTAATCGGAACCGCTTTCTCTTAGTTTTCATCATTGTCACCGGGCTCCATATACACGTGGAAGTCTTTAGAGCGCAAGATCCATGACCACTTTTATTTCGGAGACAACGAATTAAAGTTGTCACATTTAACATTGGTTCGGCAAGGAAAAGATGAACCCATCGTTAATTATCTTCGACGGTTCAGAGATGTTAAGAACTGAAGCTTTAATTTGACACTTTTTGAAAAAGATTTAGCCGACCTTAGCTTTTAGTGGTTTATGGTCGCACCTTAGGGAGAAGTTAGAGGGATACAATTTTTTTTACGCTCACTCACCTCCAACAAAGGGCTTCGGCTCAAGAAAGCTGAAGCAAAGAAATAAAACATGATTACTAGACCCGCCACAGTGTGCACGTCGTGAAATATGATTCGGATATCTCTGATTATGATTTCAATGACATCCTAGCAGCCGAGTTTGTTTGGTCATCTAAGGCCAAATTGTTTGCTTGTGATTCGCTCAAACCGGTTCATAAGAATCGGAAAAGATGATATGAAATACACCTTTGATGTAGCTAAATGCGGAAAATATTTGATGAGTTGCACAAAGGTGGATACATTAAGATTGCATATACTTTACCTCCGGCGGATGAGGTTAAGCGTAAAGCATATTGTAAATGGCATAACTCTTATTCTCATGCCACTAACGATTGCAATGTTTTTCGTCGACAGGTCCAATCGGCCCTTAATGAGGCGCGATTAAGTCTTAAAGAGCTGCAAATCGACAACCACCCCTTCCCCATCAACACTCTAGAGCTCAACCCCAAGGTGTTGATTCGGCCTCATCAAGCCGATACAACGAAGGGGAAGAACGTAATCATCGGGGAGGAGATGACTATTTCTTCGAGTGAGAAAGGGGCCTCTAGGAAGGTGGTGCTCGAGAAGTCTCTTGACGGTCAAGAGTCTCTCAAAGTTACCATCCAAGGCTCGAGACCCAGGGGGAAAGCTCCACAGCCCAAGATGATAAAGCCGAAGAATCCGAAGGTGGGCAAGTGAAAGACAAACGAAGGTAAGGCCATGGACCATCTCATGGCTAAGTACAAGAACCAAAAGACTGATTTGAGCAATCGATTTATGAAGCGTCCAAGATCACCACTGAGAGGAGGCAACCCACCTAGGAAGGAGATGAAGAAAACCGCGGATGTTCGTCGGCCTCCTCCTCTTCCTCCACATAGATTCGAATTGCCACCTCCATGGTTCCATCCTATGCCTTGCCCATCGTTCCTGGTGTGGCATCCATACATGGGGCCATGGATGCCGGTGCCACCGATGCCCATTCCACCGATACCTTACACGCTATTTCATTCAGGGTGGAACGAACCAAGGGGAGATGTCTTCACAAGGCTCTCTGGCCCTATTCCGGATCGGACGGAGTCTCGACCGATCAAGGTTCAAGGAGGGGGCTCCACCACCGTGCTTAAGCAGGAGTGACGCCCGAAGCAAGGTAATGAACCTGTCTCTTCTACTTTTGTTCATCAAAAAAGCATATCCGGAGGTGTCATGAAAATCACCACAACCGATATCAAAATCGAGAGAGTCTTCACGGGATCGATTACTTTAGATGATTCGGTCAAAAAAGCCTCCCATGATCATGAAGTTAGCAGCAGCAAGAGCTCCTCCAAGTACACACAACCGAGATAGTGTCTGCCTGGCTTAACCCACACTCAAAAGAGAAAGCTTCAAAGGCTGCGCCTCCGGAAGATGCGAGAGGAGGAGGCAGAGAAGAAGAGCGATGAGGTATTCAACGAGATCAAGCCGATGCTCCCTCAAGGTAAGCAGTGGAGAGTCAAGGAGCCTGAGGCTCCCACTCCACCGGTGACGGAGGAAGCGATGGCTACTCCGAAGCCACTAGGTTTGGCCGACGCCTTCTTGGGAGCGAACTCCACAGCACCTTCGCCCACAGGATATGTCGATATGTCTGAGTTCGACGACGACGACCTCTTGGACTGTGAGCCTACACTACCTCATAAAGGTATGGACATTAACACCATTTGTTTGTCTCTTTCCGATTATTCTCTCGTAGAGGAAGAAGAAGTCATGGCACAATATGACTTTGGGCCGAAGAGCGTTATCTTTAAAAAGCCCAAAGAATTAAAAAACCATTTCAAACCCCTCTACGTGAGAGGTCATATTAATGATTCACCGATTTTTTGCATGCTTGTGAATGGCGGTGCTATTGTTAACCTAATGTCATATTCTTTGTTTAAGAAGCTAGGTAAGGCCGATGACGAGCTCATTCGGACCAACATGACTTTGAAGGTGTGGGAGGAGGAGACCCTATCGAGGCTAAAGGGGTCGCTTCTATGGAGCTCACAGTTGGGACAAGACTATGGCTACCGCTTTCTTTGTTGCTGATGTGCGCGGTAGTTATAGCTTAATCTTAGGGCATGATTGGATTCATGCCAATAAATTTATTCCCTCTACATTACATCAATTCTTGATACAATGGGTTGGTGATGATGTAGAGGTTGTTCATGTGTATGCATCGACTTGTGTTGCTATGGCCGAATCATCCTCTTTGCCGCATGACACCGTCAAGTGCTTGACCGGATTAGACTTGACAGATTATGATTTTCTTAGTGTAACTAGAGATGGTTTTGTACCCGTCAATGTAAAGCTGATGGAAAATTGGCTCATCATATAAAGTGATTTAATAGAGTCAAATATTGATTAGTGGAACACTATCGGTCCAACACGAACGATATGTGTGAAGCTATAGAAGAAATAGAGGACATAGATAAGGTAGGACAAGAATTTACATCGGTCGATCCTCTTGAAGAGGTGAACCTTGGCCGCGATGGTAATCCTAAGCCAACTTTTATAAACCAAAATCTGAAAGCCGATTACAAGGTGAAGTTAATCGGTTTGCTAAAAGAATACGTGGACTGTTTTGCATGGTCTTATAATGAGATGCTCGGGTTGAGCCGCGAGCTAGTTGAACATCAGCTGCCAATAAAAGCTGGTTTTAGATCTTTTAAGCAACCGATGAGAAGATTCAACCTGAATATGCATGATCGGATTAAAGAGGAGATTAACCGATTACTTGATGCAAAATTCATAAGACCTTGCAATTATGCGGACTAGATATCCAACATCGTGCCGGTGGAGAAGAAGAACACCGGTAAGATAAGAGTTTGCATTGATTTCAGAAATTTGAATAGAACCACTTCTAAAGATGAGTATCCTATGCCCATAGCCGATATGTTGATTAATGACGCTTCCGGCCATAGAGTTATTAGCTTTCTTGATGGTAATGCGGATATAACCAAATCTTTATGGCCGAAGAGGATATGTCTAAAACGGCTTTTAGGTGTCCCAGTTTTGTAGGTTTGTTTGAGTGGGTTGTCATGACTTTTGGGTTAAAGAATGCGGGTGCCACATATCAAAGAGTCATGAACTTTATCTTTCATGATTTGCTTGGTGTCATCATGGAGATTTACATAGATAATGTGGTGATCAAATTAGCCGCTTTAGATTCTCACTTGACCGATTTGCATCTCACTTTGGACCGGATGCACCGTTTTGGTTTAAAAATAAACCCACTCAAGTGTGCTTTTGGTGTATTAGCCGGAAAGTTTTTGGGCTTCATTCATAAAAAGGGCATAGAGGTAGATCTAAGAAGATAAAGGTAATTAGTAATGTGCACGCGCCTACATGTAAAAGAGAGTTGCAAAGCTTCTTAGGAAAAGTGAATTACTTGAGGCGCTTCATTTCCAACTTGCTGGGAAAGATTATTGCATTTACTCCTATTCTTCAGCTAAAAAATGAAGTCAAATTCACTTGAGGGCAAAACAGCAAGAAGCATTTGAGAGGATCAAAGAATACTTGACTTCACCACCGGTTCTTAGGGCGCTTAAGGGAGGAGTCCCTTTTTGTCTCTACATAGCGGCGGAAGATGATGTGGTTGGTGCTATTTTGATGCAAGAGGCTGAAGGGAAGGAGTATGTGATCACATAAGTGAGCCGACGGTTGGTGGATGTGAAAACAAGGTATACTCTCATCGAAAAACTATGCTTTTCTTTATATCATGCTTACACTAAGTTGATACATTATTTGCTATCTGGCACTTGTGTGATTGCTTGTCAAACCGATGTTATTAAGCATATGTTGCATAGGCTGATTTCTAGTGGTAGGCTTGGTAAATGGTCTTATGCATTGATTGAATATGATTTGGCTTATGAATCATTGAAATCCATGAAAGGCCAAATTGTTGCTAATTTTATTGTTAAACATTGGATTGATTTAGAGCATGATTTAGATATTGGTTATGTTACTTTTGCCCTTGAAAGTTGTATTTTGATGGATCGATTTGCAAATAGGGTCAAGATGTTGGTGTAGTATTAGTTTCTTCTCATAATGCATACTTTGAATTCTCAAACCGATTAGAGTATGATTGTACTAATAACCAAGCCAAATATGAAGCATTGTTGTTCGGCTTAGAGATGTTAGAGTCCATGGGGGTTAAATATGTAGAGCCTTTCGGCGATTCGTTATTAGTAGTGCAACAAGTTGTTGAAAATTTTCAATGCTTAGATGAATCGTTGAATGCTATTTTGGACAAATGTCTAGACATCATTAAAGGGATGGATGAATTCGATATACATCATGTGCCTAGGCTAGAAAACAGTAAAGCAAATGAGTTGGCATAACAAGCATCGGGTTACAACGTTAGTAGAGGTAAATTTTTAGTCTTTAAGAAACCGATGCTTGAGGTGCTAGAACTAGATCATTCGGATGCTAACACGTCAAATCGTGATAGTAACGAATCACTTGATTGGAGGTCACCCACAGTCTCATACATTCGTAGTCCAACCCATAGTCTCATACATTCGACTTGGAGATGTTAGAGTCCATGGGACAACTTTCAAATATATTTTGATTGATGGTGAATTATACCTCCAAACGGGAGACGATTTGGTCTTAAAATGGTTGGGTGATGATGAGGCCAAAGTGGCTATGAGGGAAGTCCATGAAGGCATTTGTGATATGCATCAATCGGCTCCGAAATTGAAATAGTTGTTCAGAAGGGCCGGGTTCTATTGGTCAACCATGATTGCCAATTGCTATCTGTAAGGATCAAGGACACCGAGAGGGGGGTTGAATTGTTAGACTTATAGCACTAATTTCACTATGAACTTAAACTAAAAGACTTGAACTCAACGGAAGCAAACCTAAACAAGTCTAGTAGGCCAAGACCCCTAACAAAGCTAGTGATATGAAAATAACAACAAGCAAGCACTAGCACTAGCACAATAGCAACTAAGAGAAATCAAAGAACAACCTATCACACTACTCAAACGGTAAGTAAATACAGTAAGTAAAGAGAGTGAGATAGAGAGTGTTCAGTGTTTTTTTTTGAGGTCTCGGAAGGCAGGCGCCTTCCCCTAATCCTCGTTGGACCACTCCCGTTGGAGTCCTGGTCCCTCCCGTCGTTCCCCGAACGATGCTCACAAGGGTACGCCTCACTCTCGGAGTGAAGACATCGGTGGCCCGGCTATCGCACACAATACCCAAACGCTAGATTAAGCCTGCAAGGCTCAGGCGCTCCCTCTTGGTGTCCCTTTCGAGCGAGGGACTCGAAACCACGTACAAACTTAGCGACGTCTTTCACAATCTCCTCAGAAGCTTGAGCACCGACTTCTAGCCGGTCTAGGCTGCCCACACCAAGAGTAATAAGTAAAGATCAGTCCTCTCAAGCCCTACAAGCTCTAGAAGCCCTACAATCTCCTACTAGCGCCAAAGATCTCTAATCTTGCAATGTTCTCTCTTGGTGGTGTCCCTTCGCCTCTCACAACTTGGCTCTAGCAATTCTGATCAAGGGCACATTGGAAAACATCCCCCTCCACGGTTTAAATAAGCTCAAGCCCAAAAACAACCGTTGAGATGTGATGTCATAAAGCTGACTGGTTTATGCAATCATCGGACTGTCCGGTGACTGGACCACCGGACTGTCTAGTGACCCTTCTTCCTCCTCTGCCAGGGAAGCACCCTCTTTGAAATCCATTCCATAGGACGCCGGACTGTCTGGTGCATACCTTCACCGGACTGTCCGGTGACTTTTACTTTTGGACTCCCAGAGACACCTATCCAGAGAGCACCTCTCTTTGGACTGGCTCCTCCAGGGCTCATCGGACTGTTCGGTGACCTCATCGGACTATCCGGTGACTGAGTATTCAGCTGGTTCTTGAGCTCCGGTCTTCGACTTCGCTTCCTCTGCCATCTTTAGTGCTTTCTGAGGATCTAAAGAGCATTCACACTCTCTAACACTTGTATGATAAGAGACAAATGACCTTACCCTTTAATAGTATTGGCATTCCAATGACTCTCTAGCTAGTCCTTAGCCTTAGTCCTTCGAAGCCCGACAACTCCTCTTCTAGGGTTCATCCTTGTCATCTACCATGGAAGCCCACCATATTGATGTAGAATTAGTCGGGTGGTACCTGCAACACAACCAGTACCTATGGTTGTTCATTCAATCACCAAAATCAATTTATACCTTTTAAGGGACTTCAAAGGTGGTGAAGCATACAATCTCTCCCTTTTTGGTGATTGATGACAACTATAGTACTCACAAACAGTCGAGATGAAAGTAGAGAATAAAATACATCTTGAAAGAACACTTACCCCTTACCTTGATGACTCAGAAAAATTTGCAAGAGTTCCCCTCCTTTGTCATGGGTAGGTAGCATTGCTCTCCTCTGGTTCTCCCCTGTTTGGTAGAGCTCTCTCCCCCTTTGTCATCTAATCATCCAAAAAGATGGCACCGAGGAAGCAAATAGAGAGGGAGAACGCTGGATCGACCAAGAATCGTGTACGAAAGAGATTGAGATTGGAGCGCACATGCACAAGGAAACCTGCAAAACAAATTAAGCACTAGGAGCAATACACAAATAAACCACAGGGTTATTCCAAAAACCGAGTGCATTCCAATGAGCCAAAAGAGTCGAATGAAACACAAGCTCATCAAAATTACACAAAGACAATGAAGTTCACCAAATAAGATCCAAAAGCCCTGTCTACCCATCCACGGCCCCCGTAGACAACTAGCTCTCAGAACGATACACCTCATGTCTCTCACCCAACTCCTGCAGAAGATCTAGTCCTGTGCGGCTAAAGAGGTGGGTGCAGTGACAATCGGAGGCTGCTCCTATGCTGGCTGAGCTGCTACTGCTGCTGACTAGTCTCCTCCTTGCTGCTCAATATCATCAAAAGCATTTAGGCCGAAGGAAGATGTCGGGGATGGCTCCTTGCTCTCAACTGAAGCTAACTGATCTGCACTGGCAAGGGCTTGAGCTGCTTCCTCTAGAGAATATCTGACCTCGACCAAGATATCTGCACTGAAAACTGGGCTGCTCGGCTGTGTTGGCTGCATGCTCTGACTGTGAAGCCTCTAGTTGATGAGGACATCACTCCTTTAGATACATATAAGAGTCCTCAAATTAGTATTGATGGAACTCTCGCACGACAGTTGAGATTAAAGGTGAGCTCGTTCCTAAACACATGTTTTTCTTCCTTTGAGAATAGATTGCTAACTAATAACTTTGTCATGATTAGGAGCATTAGAGAGAGTCAAGGAAAGCATGAAGAAGGAATTGAAGATTCAACTAGGGTTCAAGTCCGACTCGGGCTCCAAGAGCAGTCTATTCTAAAACAGATGCCCCAGTCTCATACGAGCTCCGTTTTAAACGTTCTAGATACTGTTGGAAAGCTAACAAGATAAACTTTCTAACAGAACCATTCTCATCTCCAAATTCGATCGGAATCAGCAGGAATCATTGAAATAAGATGACGTCCAGAAACTGCCCGAGTGCTGCGACACTATCTTTTGCCCTTTGGGCCATGTATCTTTTCTACGCCCATTAGTATTAGGGTTTGCCCCTAAGGTCAATAATTAGTAGCCGCCATCACTAGATGGAGGTTTTGATTAGTTTTCTCCTGTTTCCAAACAGTTTCGCTGTTTGACGGCTTGTTGGTTATCCAACTTCGTGATTCAATCCAGATTTCGCAAGTGAGTTGCGTTCTTCCTTGTTCTTCCTTGTGTTCTTCGATTCACAAACAGGGATTAGCCTTCTTGGTGAGGTCAATCGTGTGTGCACGGTTGATAACCAGAGGAGAAGTGGTGCTGCGATTGCGGGGTTCGAATTGTGTTGATTTGAGGCCGGATCGATTGTGTGTTGCAACTCTGCCAAATCGAGAGTTATCAAGACCTGACGGAAGATCGAGAACCACGTACACATCAAGTAGTAATCAGAGCTTCAGGTATACCGTCAGGTTCACAGCTATCCTTGTTTATTTTGCATTCATCCTATCGTCCACAGAAAAGCCGCAACACAAAAAAATTAGTAGATCGTTAGGTGTTCCTCTGTTCAAGCCGTGTTTAGCCTTTGCATAATTTTATTTTAGAGTCCGTAGTGTTGAGTTTGTGTCCTTAGTTTGTGTTTTGATTGCTGGATTTCGTGATCTTTTTAAATCTAGGTGTTTTTCTTCATCGTTCATCCACATCGTGTTCAGATCTGTTATCGTGTCACATCTATTAATTGTTTTTTTGTTGCATTAAAAATTTATCCCACACACCCACCCATATTTCGATCACAACCAGATCCACGCTTCATATATCCACATCTCCATATTTATCCGCTGCTCAATCATCAACAAAAACGTCCACAAAATTCGCATCCAATTTGAAATCCGAATCTGTTTTCAGCCTTTCAAACAAATCTGATTCAGAGATCCATCATTAAAATAGTCATAACTTTTGTTTCTATACTCTAAATTTAATATATAAGTACTTTTTGGATATCTACGGAAAATTTCTCATCCTCCCACGATCCTAGATTCAACAAATTAATATTGCGAAATTTTCACCACCCACTTACTGCAGTTGCAGGAATAATATTTTTGCTATCCATATGCTATTTTCTATCCATGACAGGATGAAAAGGAGATGAATATAATAATATTGCGACAAACTTTACGAGATGTAATCTACCGCAAAGAGATGTTGCAAATAATAAAAAGACGCATAAGTTTCAGACCATTGCTACATCATGTCCTTCCATAAGTAACTATATTTTTTTTATCTCTTTCTTTATATAATGGTTTAGATTCTACTAAATATATTGTTTGAGAAAATGATATGGATAATCTATTTGGACAATGCTGTATGAGTGATAGGAGAAAGCTTTTGAATGTTGGTCATGCATTAGTTGATCATGCTTTAACTTTGTGGCAACATTTCTATATAACAAAAAAATATTCTCTGACATGGAGTGATGCTAAAATTTTTATGAGAAATTTTTTTGTTGATACATCTTTGAAATCTATGTTTTGTTGTGATGAACACTCTTTGGAGGAGGAGTTTTCTACTGTACCTCCTATTG
>BCLG01000023.1:138698-166824 GCA_001602295.1 Zoysia matrella | reverse complement strand
TTATCCATTCATCTTTGTCACTGTTTGATTTGCCCACTAGTTCTTGTGATAAGGAAATGTTCTGTGCTGATATTTCTATTCTTTCTATGCAACAAGAAGTGAATGAATTTGAAACTTCTAATTTTTATCCATTCACTAGTGCTAAAATTAAACATTTCACATCCATTACATGTAAAAATGATGAGCTGAAATTGCTATCTTTTCTAAACACGGTGGGTTATATTGAATATAATTCTTTTTGTGACCTTGCTACAGTAAAGAGGATGATATTTTTGAAACCTGAATTGCCTTTGTTTACTAAAACAAATTTTTTATGTTATAGGCAATTATGATTCTAGAGGTGTCTTTATGGTGCATAGAGTTTATATTTGCTCAAATTTGAAATCCTCTTGCATGATGAAAATAATTGACAAACTAGATGATGGAAATACAAAATGTCGTGCCATGTCATATTTATCTAGTTTTTTTAAGACAACACACTTTATGGCTTCTCAGAAGAATGATCTTGCTGATTTTTGTGATAAAAATACTCTATGTGATGCTTTAGTGTGCAAAGATGCCATGTTTGTATGTCGTGATCTTTCTAGCTATTTGTACACTCCTGTAACTATTTACAGAAGTATCGTGAGACCTAAGGGAGAAAGCTGAGGACGGCTTTCCATCAAGAAGGGGAGAATGATGGGATTATAAGGATCTTTGAGGCACTAAGTAATGCATTCAAATACCTCCGTGGCCTCCACCTTTTCATGCAGATTGCAGGGCATAGTGGAATCGAGGTCCCTACAATGAACTTGAGTCGAGGACTACTCCAAAATAAGAAGGGGAGGATGATGAGGACATCACTCCTTTAGATGCATACAAGAGTCCTCAAATTAGTATTGATGGAACTCACGCACGACAGTTGAGATTAGAGGTGAGCTCGTTCCTAAACACATGTTTTCTTTCCTTTGAGAATAGATTGCTAACTAATAACTTTGTCATTATTAGGAGCATTAGAGAGAGTCAAGGAAAGCACGAAGAAGGACTTGAAGATGCTCAAGATAAGAACCGCACGTTCGACCCCGGAGGAGATCCAAAAAAAACTAGGGTTCGAGTCCGACTCGGGTCCAAGAGCAGTCTACAGTAAAATGGATGCCCCAGTCTTATACAAGCTCTGTTTTGGACGTTCTAAATATCGTTGGAAAGCTAACAAGATAACCTTTCCAACAGCACTAGTCTCATCTCTAAATTCGACCAGAATCAGTGAGAATTGTTGAAACAAAGTGACATCCAGAAACTAACCGAGTGCTGCGACACTATTTTTTGGCCTTTGGGCCATATATCTTTTCTAGGCCAATTAGTATTAGGGTTTGCCCCTAAGGTCGACCTAAACTCTATATAATCAATAGCCGCCATCATTAGAAGGAGGTTTTGATTAGTTTTCTCCTGTTTCCAAACAATTTCACCATTTGACGGCTTGTTGGTTATCCAACTTCGTGATTCAATCCAAATTTCGCAAGTGAGTTGCGTTCTTCCT
The DNA here is from genome assembly GCA_001602295.1 of Zoysia matrella. Taxonomy (NCBI): domain Eukaryota; kingdom Viridiplantae; phylum Streptophyta; class Magnoliopsida; order Poales; family Poaceae; genus Zoysia; species Zoysia matrella. The sequence continues at coordinate 165,308 of BCLG01000023.1, read as the reverse complement.
TGTTCTTGCTTGTGTTCTTCGATTCGCAAGTAGGGATTAGCCTTCTTGGTAAGGTCAATCCTGTGTGCACGGTTGATAACCAGAGGAGAAGTGGTGTTGCGATTGCGGGGTTCGAATCGTGTTGATTTGAGGCCAGATCGATTGTGTGTCGCATCTCCGCCAAATCGAGAGTTATCACGACCTGACAGAAGATCGGTGAACCTCGTACACATCACTAGTGGTGGCTCTGATAACGTTGACTCAGCAGTAGTAGCCTTAAAAGATAGAACCCTCGGAGCAAGAGGAGAACTACCAACTACTTTCTTTGACTCCAATGCCGGCACCGACACTCTCGGCTTAGCAGAAGCAAATAGCACCAACATCGAGTACGAGCAAACTGGAGAGAACGGAAAAGATGTAACAGAAACACTGACCCCTCCAGTAGTTGTGACTGTGCTGGCTGCCCCAAAAGGTACGAATGGTGAAAGCGGGGCTGAGAGAAGTGTAGTGAACGTGGACTGCTGCTGCTGCTGGCTATGACTCTGCAACTCAGATGTGAAGGCTGGCACTGAAGAATACTGAGGGTGACGTGCAGTTGGCCAGACCTATGAAGGCAAGGGACCTGGCAGCGTTGTCGTTGGAAACACTGGAAGAGATGGCATACCAATCTCCTGGAGATATGACGCGATAGCTCCAAAACCGGCAGACATATATGAAATAGCCGCTGCCATCTCCAACTGAGTGCACTGTGACCTTTTGTAAAACTCTCTGTCCTGCCGTCTCCTCTCCTTTGTGAGCTCTCTCTCCATCTGTAGTCGCTCCTCAACGTGGAGGTGCTCGAGTTGAATCATCTCCTCAAACTTGGACCTCTCTAGATGCATAAGCTCAAGCTGCTCCCCTCAGAATCCCCTCTGCTCCTCCTGCTCAGCCTGAATAGCATCCAATCTGGCAGCAAGAACCGGGTTTAGTGTAGCATGAGAGGTAGGAGTCTCGGCCTGACTTGGAGCCTCTGTGCTCCCAGCACCCCGCTGTGCTCCCTCTGGAGCCTCAGTGTCGACATACTCTAGGGCTATGGTGTCCTCTCCTCTAGAGGTGCTTTGAGAAGCAGAAACCCGTAGAACCCTCGAGTCGAATGGTTCTGCTGGACTGAAGGAGGTGGTGATTTCTGGCAACGCTGCATACTCCTCCTTAGTCATCACTCTGGCTCTCCTTAGTATCTGGCATATATAGGGGGCAAAAGGTAACTGACGTGCTCCAATCCTCTCATATATCACATCCTCCATCTGAGCTAGCAGCAAGTCAATCAAATCAAAGATCTCATGTCTCAGCAAAAAGCATAGCAGCCCTTAAAGAACACGAGCCTCGTGTGTCAAGCGCAGAGGGTGCCTCGAGTAATGTTCCCCATGAGGTGGCGGAAAAGCAATACTCAGTCTCTCATCACTAGACTCCATCCCTCCAAAAGGTCTGAACAGCGGTGAGAAATCAGGATGGGCCAAAGTGTGGATCCGTATCTCTGAAAATATGAAGTCAAGAGCTAAAAAGACATTGGTCCTCTCAAAATGGTGTGGCTCCCCTCGATACATAAACCAGAGATAAGACCTATCGGGGAGATCCACAAGGAGGCACATAACTCCAGAACTACCACCTCACTGTACCTCAAAGGCTGGGTGACCAAATCGGACAGACCTGAGAGATACGGGATGTGCTCCTCCATGTCAACTCCAGCTCCTTTGCTCAGTGCCTCTAAAGAACAGTGGCGATGTGCTGCAAACACTAGCTCTTGGCCTTAGTGACAAGCTACCTCCTATAGGCCTCAAAGATCCTTCGCTGGAGTACTGTCCAAAACTGACCAGTATTCGCATGCCTCCCAACGAGGACCTAGGCAGTGAAATCCACTCTCTTCTTGTCCATAATGGCCAGGCCCTTCAACTTCAACAAGTCTACCTCAACCTCTGCGATCCGACCCATGGCCCGGCGAGCGCTCTCGGCTCTAGATGTGCAAACCTTGCACACTCTAGTCCTTTGATGCGGACACCTCTGTGTCCTCTGCTGTGAGCTTTTCTGGACTATCTCTCCCTCCGCGGTTCTCGACTGCCTACTGGCAGGAGTTCTCCGCGGCTGTGCCTCAGCAACTAAAGGAGCGATCGCCACTCTCTGTCGGGTCGACCTCCTCAACTCCCCTTGGGACTCAGCTGAGCCTATCCTCAAAGCACCAAGCCTCCTAGAAGGAGGAACATCAACGTTCGCTGCAGCTAGAGCTCTATCCCACTCAGGGTCGTCTGTCCTCTTGTTCTTCTTCTTCTCAGGCTTTACGGCCTTGCCCTTCCCCTTCTCCTCAGAACTCGGTCTTTGTCTGCCCATACTGCCAACTGTCACTGAAAGTTCAACTGATAGAAGCACTAACCAGCTGACACTGCAAGATAGAATTAAGAGCTTGGCTCTTAACCTGTCCAAGCGAAACAACTGAACTAACAGAAAGTTCTGGACTGCCGCTGATTCTATCCTGATCCACTATCGAACTGTCACTGCACCACATAGGAATAAAATATATGTTATAAGCACAAAAGGTGAGCGACTCTAAATGAAGTCCTAGTGGTGGAATCAAGGATATATCACCGATCAAATGAAGCAAATAAGCACAACGGTGATATCGACAGACTAATGCCACAATTCATAATATAGCAATGCATCCAAATTGTAACACTAGCGACAGGATACTCAATGCCATACTAAAAAAATGCAAGCAATAACCTCAATATGGCACCAAGTACGGAAATTTGTCAACTAATCACGTCAATTGGCAATAAAAATGAAACCTTTAAGAAGTTTATACCAATTTTTGCAATTAATTAATAAAACAAGGCATGTCGGGCATTTTCGACGAAATGAAAGAGATAGAACTCAATACACTGATGCAAAGAACCAGAATCTGCTGAACAATTCGCTGGAAGAGCAGTCGATCAACCCAAAACAAAAAACCCCACGAGGATTTGGAGAGGTGAGTGGTGACAGCCTGGAACGCGCACGGCGAGGCAAGGACTGGCTAGGGAGGCGCGCACTGGTATCTAGGGTCGATGGCCTGCTAGAGCACAGCGATGGTGTGGTGCGCGGCAGCGCGAGCTAAAGCGACGACGGAGCTAGGGCTCGAGCGCAGGCGGCGAGCGAAGCAGAGTGAGAACGCATAGAGGCGGAGGTGGCGGTTGGAAACGCGAGGGCGGCGCACAGCGGTGGAGCACAGCAAGCCGGAGGGAGGCGCGCGGCGAGCGGTGGCGGGCAATCGACGGCGACAGCGATCCGCTCGAAAGAAGACATGCACGAGTGTTGGTAGAAACTTGATGGAACACATGCGATTAGGTTATTAAAAAATCAACGGCAGAGATTAAAAGAGATCAAAACGGATGGCCGAGATTCCGCCAATCAAGGAGATCACCGGCTTTCCGGTCCAATAAAATTGTTCGGTGACATCAAATAGCCGGACTGCCCGGTGTCTGAAGAATTCTAATTCCAGAGAGGCACCCGTTTCTTCTTCCAGTCACCGGACTGTCCGGTGGTATCGCCGGAATGTTCGGTGTCTGTCCTATTCTGCCAAGTGATTAATCCAAAGATATAGTCACCAAAATCTTCGGTGAAGGCGTCGGAATGTCCGGTGACCTCAAGGAATTACAGAATCAAAGAATTCTTTTTAGACTTTAAGTGTCCTCACCAAAGAACCAAATAAACACCACACTTGTCTAGAAAGAAAACTCTCAAAACTCCTTTGCAAATAGATAACTCACGAAGAGTTTAGCAATTTCACAAATCACAATTAAGATCGAACGATAAACACCAATGAGAAAGGAGGATCCAAAAAGGGAATGTATGGACCCTTAGATCACGATCCACGTAAATAGATGTTAGAGACCGTTAAGCATAGAGTTCAATGAGCATGAAGCGCACAATATTGCTTTGGTTACTCTTTGTGAAGTATGTGAATCTATATGGACAATGTAGTCACCGTGGTTCCTATATGCAATGCATGCAAATAAGCTATTCTAATGCAAGGGTATCTAAAGCATGCCATGTAGATGCAAGCAAATTAAAGACATTGCATAAAGAAACCTATTCGGTGCCAAGTTTGACCCACCTCAATCTTATTCACCATATGCCCTCCTGATGAGGACATCCAAGCCATACATACTCCCTCGAGCAGCAACAAGTCACCATCCAACATCAAGAATACAATTCAAGGACCAATTACACGTAGTCAAGCAAAGAAACTACAACAAGAGGTGAACGCGCTGCTTTGTGAAGTTTATGTAAATATTAATGAGACTTATATACTACCTAAGTCGTGCATGTTGACATTGCTTAGATTTACGAAGGAAGATGGCAAGAACACACAAGGAGATGACTGCCGATCAGGACCTCACTCGAGTCAGATCATTCCCGTAGAACAGTCTGAAAGAAACAGTCATAACTTTCAATTCCCAAAAGCTATGAAGCTGAATCAGCACTTGTTGGAAAGCCTATCAAGTTCATTTTCCAACGCAACAAACGGTGCATCATTTGACCTTCCGAGCAGAGAGTAATGACCAGTTTACTGAAGACTGCACAGAAGGCCAGAAGACGCGCGAGAATTGAAGACAGCTTTGTGAATGCTTCCACCAGTTGGCCTTCCACCTTCAAACATGATGTTTTCAGTTCATACCCACTAGGAGGGTTGTTCCTAGTATAAATATCACCTCTATGCTACTAGAAAAAACACCTTTGATCATTTTGATAACATGATATGATGTTGCACCCAAGTTGCTGAGTGTCTTACACACCTTTGTTCTTGCGAGTTCTTCTTGGGCTGGTGACTCTGAGGTCCCCTACTTCGTGCTCAACGGCTTCTAGTTAGGCTGCGCCGTTTTGTGTGGATTAGTCCCGGTTGTGGTTCTGCGATCGTTCGGAGATCGAGTTGAAGTCCTCAAGGTTTCGGTATCTCTCTCCCCGTCGCTTGGTCGCATCCAACCTTGGCAGGTATAAAGCTAATTACCCGCTGTTCTACAGCAAGTTATCCTTTGTTCTTAAACCTACTGTCGTGAAGATCGGGCCAGTTCCTTACCGATTCATATCAGAACCTTTCATGTGGTAACCAGAGCTATCGTTGTCACGGTTGGTTTTGTTATCATCCACTTATCTATATATCTTTTTGTTTACCGTAAGTTACTGTTTTCATCCATCACATATATTCGTGTTTTGTTCGTGTCCTACAGCCCACTAAAAAGCCACAAAGAAAATCCTATAGCCATTTCGTGGTACTGTTACGTAGTGTTCATTTCGTTCATCTTGTTGCTACTCATCATCATTGTTCTTCCGCCGTACTCTTGTTTAATTTTTTTTCTGCACCCCTCATATGTTATCTTGTGTTTGCTGGAAAAAAAATATAAAGTGAAAGAAAGAGTTAAAAAAAAGAGAAAAGAAAAATAGAAGAGAAGAGAAGTGAAAGGGGTTGTGTTGCGAATTGTGTAACTCCAAGTTTCATATCTGAAATTTCAAGATTGTAGTGCACTAGACAGCAACATTTACATCTTGTTTGAATGGTTAATGACACTTTGTTACAGTACCATAGCCTTCCTTGATAGCCACCTATAGCTTCACAAAAAAAACAACACTGAAACCGGACCTCTCGTCTTGTAATCCTTTTGATCGTTTAATCACAGCTGCGGTTCTGCCACTTCAGCACACTCACTGTCCTTGAGAACGAGTAAGAACATTGGTAAGTAAGAGGTGAGATTGTGTGATTCCACAATTTTTACCTATTTCACTTTTCTTGCATAAGTGCTAACATGGCAGGATCTACTTCGAGTATTCATGGTGGGTGTCATGGAGAAGAGGAACCACCAGTTTCACGGGCTGAGTTCCGTGAACTACAACATTCTCTAGTGGAGGCAATGGAGAGGATGTTCAATAAACGCATACCCGCAGATGGAAGAAGGGCTCCTCGACATCGATATGATGAGTCCGGTGATGAAAATTTTGATGCAGGACATGACTTCCATCGCTTCAGAGATGATCGTGGTGGTGGTAGGCGAGCTAGTCATCATGGCCAGAATGGAGGACAAACTCACGGGCGTGGTCATGACCACCGTGTGCATTTTGAAGATGAAGAATTTGATGACTTTGACCATGAAGAAAGATTTGATGATGATGAAAATCCTTTTGCAAATAATGGGCTGTTTGGGCGGCGTCGAGATCATCGCCTGCGTGCTGATAATGAAGATAGGGAGCATCATCGTGGTCGGCATCATAGGGGTGATCCGGACAGCATGGCTCGTGTCAAGTTGAGCATCCCAAAGTTTACTGGAAAGGAAGATGCAGATGCATATCTTGAGTGCGCTGAGCAGTGTGATCAAATTTTTAGAATACATGATCTTTCGGATCAGAGGTGTGTGAATCTTGCTTCAGTTGAGTTCTCTGGTTATGCTCTCACTTGGTGGAATCAAATACAAGAGAATCAACTTGTGCTGGGATGTGATCATATCAATACTTGGGATGTGATCATATCAATACTTGGGATGAGATGAAGAAAGTGATGAGGAGACGATTTGTACCATCAAGCTATCAGCGTGACCTTCGCAATAGGTTGCAAATGTTGAAGCAAGGGAAAAGATCAATTGATGAGTATTATAAGGAGATGGAGTTGCTGTTAGTGCGGGCTGGAATTAGAGAGGATGACGAGTCAAAAATGGCAAGATTTTTGAGTGGTCTCAATGAAGAAATTTCTGGTTTTGTTGAGATGTTTCCCTATCATACTTTGCAAGACCTTGTTGATCAAGCTATGCGCACTGAAAGAAAAATTCAGCAAGAGACACATGGAAGATCTAATGCAAGTCATTCCATTGCTGCCCCATGGCGCAAGCAGCAGCCCGGTAATTCTTTTGGTGGGGGTCGGTTCCAAGGTGCTGCAGCTAGTCCTCTCCACCCATTGCTCCTTCGAAGATGGCGGTTTCTACAGCATCATCGCCTGCAAACCCACAGCAGCCTGCTGCAAGTACAGCAGCCCCAACCGTTGTTTCAGCTGCTACTTCATCTACACGACGCCGAGAAATTGTATGCCACAAGTGCCATGGTCGTGGGCATGTTGCTGCACAATGTCCAAGTAGGAGGACCATGATTGTGAATGAGCATGGTGAATGGGAATCTGAAAGTGATTCCGAGAAAGATGGTCCAAGATATGATGAAGAATTTGAAAGTGATGAGAATGTGATTCAACCCGATGAAGGTGATAATAGTTGCTTTATTTCCCTTCGGGTGCTTAGTGTTACTACAGCGAAAGAAGAGAATGGACGGCGACACAATCTTTTTCACACACGAGGCATGATCCAGGACAAATTATGCAGGATCATATTGATAATGGCAGCTGCAATAACATTGCAAGTCAAGAATTGGTTGAGAGAATGGGCTTAAAACAGCGGCGCCATCCTCCATACAAAATGCAATGGTTAAATGATTGTGGTGCGCTGCGTGTGACCAACATTGTGACGGTTCCTTTTTCTATTGGAAGGTACCATGATCAAGTGGAGTCTGATGTGGTACCAATGCAAGCATGCCAGCTGCTGTTGGGAAGACCTTGGTTGTATGACCGCAATGTTCAGATATGTGGTTGTTCCAACAAGGTTGTTCTCATGTACAAGGGTGAGCGAGTCACTTTGCTTCCTTTGTCCCCGGAGGACATTTTAAAGGATGATCTGAAAAGAAAACAGTGAGAGAATGAGAAACAATTGCGAGTGACCCACAAACATAGTGAGGGAGAGTTTCCAAAGCCAAATACAACTCCACAGCTGCAAAGAACCAAGCCAATGGGAAAAGAGGGTTTAATTATGATGGCTAGGAAAAGGGATTTAAAAGAATTGAGTGAACCCAATGCCATGTTCTTTGTACTCCTGTACAAAGACAATTTTCTTTCAACTAATGACTTACCATGTACTTTGCCCAGTGATGTTTTTGATGTGTTACAGGAATATGAAGACGTGTTTTCGAAGAAAGTACCACCAGGGTTGCCACCACAGAGAGAAATAGAGCATCAAATCGATCTTGTTCCTGGTGCTCCACTTCCTAACCGTGCACCATACCGGACAAACCCAGAGGAGGCAAAAGAAATTCAGTGCCATGTACAACAGTTCATCGACAAAGGTTATGTAAAGAAAAGTCTCTCACCTTGTGCTGTTCCTGTTCTTTTAGTTCCAAAGAAAGATGGTTCATGGAAAATGTGTGTTGATTGCCGAGCCATTAATAACATAACCATAAGGTATAGGCATCCCATACCTCGACCTGATGACATGCTTAACGAGCTTAGTGGTGCTATCATTTTCACAAAAATTGATTTGAGAAGTGGCTATCACCAAATTCGCATGAGAGAAGGGGATGAATGGAAAACAACCTTCAAAACTAAGTTTGGGCTGTACGAATGGTTGGTGATGCCTTTTGGCTTAACCAATGCACCTAGCACCTTCATGAGATTAATGAATCATGTGCTTAGGACCTTCAATGGACAGTTTGTTGTAGTCTACTTTGATGATATCTTGATTTACAGCAAGTCTCTTGATGAACATATTACACATGTTAAATGTGTGCTTTTTGTTTTGAGGAAGGAATGCTTGTATGCCAACCTTGCCAAGTGCACCTTTTGCACCGACAAAGTTGTCTTTCTCGGTTTTGTTGTTTCAGCTCATGGCGTGGAGGTGGATGAAGAAAAGATCAAAGCTGTTCGAGAATGGCAGCCCCCACAAAATGTGAGCCAAGTACGAAGCTTCCTAGGACTTGCCGGCTTCTATCGTCGGTTTGTGAAAGATTTCGGTTCTATTGCTGCCCCAATCAACGAGTTGACAAAGAAGGAGGTACCATTCCACTGGGGAGATGCACAAGATAAGGCATTTGAAGAGTTAAAAAAGAAATTGATCACGGCCCCACTCCTTGCACTTCCAAATTTTGGTAAGACCTTTGAAATTGAATGTGATGCAAGTGGTATAGGGATTGGTGGCGTGCTCATGCAGGAAGGAAGGCCTATTACATACTTTAGTGAAAAGCTAAGTGGTCCAACTTTAAACTATTCTGTTTATGATAAAGAATTATATGCTCTTGTAAGGAGTTTGGAAACTTGGCAACACTACCTTTTGCCTAAAGAATTTGTGATACATTCCGACCATAAATCTTTGAAACATCTTAAAGGCCAACTAAAACTGAACTGAAGACATGCAATATGGAGTGAATTCATTGAGTCTTTTCCTTACATTGTTAAATACAAGAAAGGGCAGGATAACGTTGTAGCTGATGCTTTGTCTCGACGTCATACTTTACTTTCACAACTTGATGCTAAAATTCTTGGTTTGGAAAGTATAAAAGAATTATATGCTAATGATTCATATTTTGCTGAGCCATATTCCAAGTGTTGTGATGGCAAGGGATGGAAAAAATTTCATTTGCATGATGGGTTTTTGTTTTGAGCCAATAAACTCTACATTCCAGATTGTTCTGTTCGTATTTTGCTTGTGCAGGAAGCTCATGCGGGTGGACTTATGGGCCACTTTGGTGCCAAAAAAACAGAGCAAGTACTCGCTGATCACTTCTTTTGGCCTAAGATGAGGCAAGATGTGGAGAGGCATGTTCTTTGCTGCGAAACCTGCCACAAAGCTAAGTCACGCTTGAACCCTCATGGTTTATACACTCCTCTACCTATTCCTCGTGTACCATGGGAAGATATCTCTATGGATTTTATTCTTGGTTTGCCTCGAACAAAGAGGGGGAGGGATTCAATCTTTGTTGTGGTTGATCGTTTTAGCAAAATGGCACATTTTATTCCATGCCATAAGACCGACAATGCTTCACACATTGCTGAATTGTTTTTCAGGGAAATTGTGCGTTTACATGGAGTGCCACGTACCATTGTGTCTGATTGTGACACTAAATTTTTGAGCTACTTTTGGAAGACCTTGTGGGGTAAACTTGGAACAAGGCTCTTATTCTCCACAACGTGTCCTCCTTAGACTGATGGACAAACCGAGGTTGTGAACCGCACGCTGTCAACATTGTTGCGAGCTGTCCTAAAGAAGAATCTGAAATTGTGGGAAGAAAGCTTGCCTCACGTGGAATTTGCATACAACAGGGCGGTACACTCGACTACAAAATTTTGTCCATTTGAGATTGTATATGGTTTCATACCTGCTGCATCCATTGATCTTCTTCCTTTGCCTATGCAGGAACGTGTGAACTTTGACGCAAGCAAGCGAGCTGAATTTGTCAAGAGCCTTCATGATCGAGCGAGAGCAAACATTGAGAAGATGACCAAGCTGTATGAGAAGTGTGCAAACAAAGGGCACAAGAAGATGTTATTTGAACAAGGAGACTTGGTTTGGTTCATCTCCGCAAGGATCGTTTTCCTGAACAACGCAAGAACAAGTTACAGCCCCGTGCCGATGGACCGTTCAAAGTGCTTCGCAAGATTAATGATAATGCATATGAAATTGATCTACCAAGTACATATGGTGTGAGTACAAGCTTCAATGTTGCTGATCTGTCTCCTTTCTTTGGGTTGGAAGAGTCGAGGATGACTCCTTTTCAAGAAGGGGAGGATGATGAGGACATCCAACCCATACATACTCCCTCGAGCAGCAACAAGTCACCATCCAACATCAAGAATACAAATCAAGGACCAATTACACGTAGTCAAGCAAAGAAACTACAACAAGAGGTGAACGCGCTGCTTTGTGAAGTTTATTTAAATATTAATGAGACTTATATACTACCTAAGTCGTGCATGTTGACATTGCTCAGATTTACGAAGGAAGATGGCAAGAACACACAAGGAGATGACTGCCGATCAGGACCTCACTCGAGCCAGATCATTCCCGCAGAACAGTCTGAAAGAAAGAGTCATAACTTTCGATTCCCAAAAGATATGAAGCTGAATCAGCACTTGTTGGAAAGACTATCAAGTTCACTTTCCAACGCAACAAACGGTGCATCATTTGAACTTCCGAGCAGAGAGTAATGACCAGTTTACTGAAGACTGCACAGAAGGCCAGAAGACGCGCGAGAATTGAAGACAGCTCTGTGAATGCTTCCACCAGTTGGCCTTCCACCTTCAAACGTGGTGTTTTCAGTTCATACCCACTAGGAGGGTTGTTCCTAGTATAAATATCACCTCTATGCTACTAGAAAAAACACCTTTGATCATTTTGATAACATGATATGATATTGCACCCAAGTTGCTGAGTGTCTTACACACCTTTGTTCTTGCGAGTTCTTCTTGGGCTGGTGAGAGATCTCTCTGAGGTCCCCTACTTCATGCTCAACTGCTTCCAGTTAGGCTGCGCCGTTTTGTGTGGATTAGAACCGGTTGTGGTTTTGCGATCTTTCGGAGATCGAGTCGAAGTCCTCAAGGTTTTGGTGTTTCTCCCCGTCGCTTGGTCGCATCCAACCTTGGCAGATATAAAGCTAGTTACCCGCTGTTCTACAGCAAGTTATCCTTTGTTCTTAAACCTGCTGTCATGAAGATCGGGCCAGTTCCTTACCGATTCATATCGAAACCTTTCACCTCCGCTATGCCTTGAGATAGCCAAACCACCTTCTCAAGCCCTTCTCCCATGCATATGGATATCTTAAAGTGGTTAGACACCGATCTAATTCTTTTATTTTTTAACACATGATGCATGATAGTGCAAACATCTAGTCCATGGAGGAGTCCTATCTACAAAGCATTGCAAGAAAAGAAACCTACTCTACTATGTACAAGAATAACATTCTTGATGAGTAGATTGACGATGTAGCTCGATCAACATGTGGTGGACTTCAAGAATCTTCAATTCGCTTCACAATCCACCACTTAGGCCCCTTCACTTCTTGGAAACCCAAGAGAGTTTTGGCTTCCTCTCTCGGTCCACAATCACCTTGGAGACCCATATCTTCTTGGTTGTCCTCTTATCATTTGGCAGTTCGAGCGGCTTGGCCCTCACTTTTTCATCCTTATCCCTGAAAAGCTTATAGTGCACATCCTCATGAAAAAGGTTAGCGTTAGACATAATCTAAGGCTCGCTCACTTTGGGACAATCCTTGGAGCGGTGACCATCAAGACAACACTTCTCGCAATAGTAATCATCCGTCATGAGTGGGACTATCCATTCGAGAATCTCATCTTGGTTGCCAATGATGTTGATAGAGGAAGGATATAATCTAAAGCCCTTGTGATTGTGGTTGCTGATGAGGTTCTTGCTTAGGATTTCCTTTTGAACATGCCTTCCTGAAGTAAGCCGCTCAAATGCATCCATCACGACCTCTCTCTCCTTCTTGAACTTCGTGTATTCCTTCAAAATCGATGGCTCAAGAGTAGTACTCTCCTTGGAGAGAGTTAGATTATAAGAAGTAGAAGCTTCATTTAAATGCTTAGAGGAGTTAAGGAGAGAGTCAAGATCAAGAGCTTCGTAGCGCACCAATGCATTATGCTTTTCATTTAGCTCTTCGTGTCTCGCTTTGAGATCCTCATAGGACTCACGTAGAATACTATAAGAGTGCTTAAGTGCCTTGAGCTCCCCCTCAAGTTCTCGAACTTGGAATTGAAAGGATCAAGTGACCGAAAAGGGGGGTTGAATCGGGCACTTACACTACAAGACCCAATTCTTTCTCTTCTAAGTTTCTAACAAAACTAGCATACAACTCCTAGCAAAAAGGTCTAGAGAAGAGTAAAACAAGCTTGAAGACAACCTATCAAGCTAGTACACAATCAGGTACAAGAGCCACCAAGAGAAGCAACTAAACAACCCATCACACTACTTGCAAGAATGTAAATGTAATAAGTAAAGAGAGAGGTGATAGAGATGCTCAGCGATTTTTTTCGAGGTCTCAGAAGGATGGCGCCTTTCCCTAATTTCTCTAATCCTCGTTAAACCACTCCCGTTGGAGTCTTGGTTACGCCCGTTGTTCTCGGAACGATGCTCACAAGGGTACGTTTCACTCTCGGAGTGAAGACACCGGCGGCCCGGCCGTAGCAAACAATACCCAAGCGCTAGAGCAAGCCTACAAGGCTCGAGAGTTCACTCTTGGTGTCCCTTTCAAGCGGAGGACCCGAAACCGCATACAAACTTGATGTCGACTTCCACAATCTCCTCGAAAGCTCAGATAACGATGCCTAACCGGTCTAGGCTGCCATAGACCAAGAGTAACAAGCCAAATACACTCCTCTCAGCCTCACAAGCTCTAGGAATGCGTGGATGCTCTTTGCTACTCTTCACAAGCACTCAAGATCTCATTAGATGCTCTCTTGTGCTCTCTTGATGAACTTTGGCTCACAACGAATGATCTTCCAACTGTTCTGACTACGAGCAAGCTCCACAACAGCTCCCCTAACGGTTTAAATAGGCCCCAAGCCTTGAAACAACCGTTAAGAGCGGTTGTCAAAAAGTTGTCTGCATTTTGTAGTCACCGGACTGTTTGGTGGCTAGGACCACCAGATTGTCCGGTGACTCCTGGTCTTCTCCTAGCAGAAAACATCCTCTCTGGAGTCCACTTCATGCGACATCGAACTGTTCGGTTCATACCATCACCGGACTGTCCGGTGAACTTCTCTTTTGGAATTCCAGAGACACCTCTTCTGGGCACCTCCTCCGAGGCTCATCGGACTGTCCGGTCACTGACCGACGAACTGTCCTGTGACTTCTTTCTGATGACTCCACAGAGCACCTCACTCTAGAAGCTTCACTGCTTCCAGAAAACATCTTCTCTGGACTCCTGGCTGCGACCCTCACCGGACTGTCCGGTGACCTCTCCAGCTGCTAAACTTTGACTGCCCCAAGATCTTCAGGCTTCCGGCTACAATCCTCGACATCTTCAAGCTTCCACTGATCACTCAAGTGCCTCAGATAACCTAGAGCATCCACACTCCTTAATTCTTGTAAAATAGAGACGAGTGACCCGACCCCTCTTAATAGTACTGGTGTTTCATAAAGACACAAGGCCTAAAACTAAGCTACACAAGGCTCTAATTCATCCTTAGCCTTGAACCAGCAACCTCCTTGGAAACACTCCGGGGACACGAACATCCTTGCAACAACCAACTCATAGAAGTGTAGAATAGTGTTGATAAATCTGCATCCAACGAGTTAGTTCATGGTTCTCACTCAATCACCAAAATTATTCATACCTTGAGAGACTTCAATGGTCATGAAGCTAACAATCTCCCCCTTTTTGGAGATTAATGACAACCATGACGCAAATGAGCGAGATGATACAAAAAATAGGAACAGAAGCACAAGACAACCTTAAATGAAAAGGATAGACACAAGTTGTTTTACCATCTCTTACCAAGAAGTCCACAAATTTCACGAGGTTTCATACCTTAGCTTAGCTTCGGAGCTCCCCCTCAATAGTTGCATTGCTTACTACCTTCATAGTCTTAAATTTGATTGGTTTTCTTGAATGTGACTTCATTCATCTTCAAATCTTCGGTTCCCTCTACCCGTCTCCTATAAATATAGAATAATCACAAGATGAGTAGAGAGCAAAGGGTAGTAATCAACGGATTTAGAGGAGTAGGAAAGATTACTCCCTTTTTGGTCCTTGACAGCTTCAACTCTCCCCAGTCTTCAAGTCTTCAATAGCTTCGTTGATTATTATTTTCTTCCTTGATCATCTTCACGTCTCATCATCTTCATTTGATTTCTTGACCCTCGATCATCTTCACTTCTATTTCTCTCCTCCTTTGTCATCTATCAACCAAAAAGGAAAGCCACAAAGAAGGAGAATACCCTAGAATAATAATTATGAGATATAAAATAATATCACCGGTCTTTATGATTCCCTTCTTCGATTTGTTTCTTGCTTATTATCTCCTTGTGTCTTGTTTGTGTTCTTGGTTCAAAGCTCCTTCTCCCCCTCGAGTAAGCATCCATCCTACAAAAATGTTTATCAAAGAAACTTCCTCTTCTCTCAACAAGAAAGGGGTTAGTGATGCATATGGAAATGTATGAATCATAGTCTTTGAGCCGCGTAAATAGATTTAACCTTAGAGCTCAAAAGATCGTGATTCAATGGCATGAAGCTCACAATTGCTATGAAAGAGTCTAGGAGTAATCAACTTATACTGCTTATGAGTAACTCCCCCTAGACCTGTGCTTGACATCAAGACACTAAATGCAATGCATGAAATGCACATGAATGAAAAAACAAGAATAAAAGATGCATGCTCATGATGAAGAAGGACTAGAAAAGAAATACCCTCATCACATTTGAATCCCCTCCAAGCTTGCTCACAATGACCCTCATCTTCTTGCCTTGAGCACCCCGTGATCATTCTTCCCAAGCTTTTCATGATCAATGCTATCTTGAAAGGGTTAGATGACGGTCCTACAAAACAAGAAGAACAACAAAAACAAAGCAAACACAAGCAAGCAAGTATATACAAAGAAAATGCTAAGCTTTGGAGATTACTGAAGTGAAGTTCGAAAGATCAAGGATATTGAGCTCTCCTCTTAGCCTGTTGAAATTCTTCTCATCAAAGGGCTTCATGAATATGTCAGCCAGTTGATCAATTGTCCTCACACTTATAAGCTCGATATCTTTCTTGGCAGCATGATCCCCTATAAAGTGATGCTTGACCTCAATATATTTAGCATGCTCATGATTACCCTTATGAAGTGCCAAATTGATTGCACTCTCACTATCACAATAAAGAGGAATTTGATTGTATACCCATCCATAGTCCATGAGAGTTTGCTTCATGTAGAGAAGTTAAGCACAGTAAGCACCGGCTGCCATAAACTCCGCTTCGGCCATTGAAAGAGCCCTGGCATTTTGCTTCTTAGAGCTCCAAGCATCCAATGATCTCCCAAGAAATTGACATCCATCAGAGGTGCTCTTTCTACTCACTTTGCAACCCGCGAAGTCCAAATTGGAGTAGCCAACAAGATCAAAGCCTCCATACTTGAGATATCTAAGAATCCTTTTGACAGCCTTGAGATGAGATTCTTTATGGTTAGCTTGATAACGAGCACAAAAGCATACACTAAACATAATATCTGGGTGAGAAGCGGTAAGATATAATAGAGAACCCATCATAGATCGATATAGCTTTTTATCAGCCGATTTACCACTCTCATCCGGGCCAAGAATACCATTTGTGGCCATTGGAGTTTTGATTGGCTTTGAATTCTCCATTCCGAAGAGCTTGAGGAGATCTCTTGTGTACTTCTCTTGATAGATGAATGTCCCATTCTTCATTTGCTTGATATGGAATCCTAGGAACAAATGGAGCTCATCTATCATGGACATCTCAAATTCTTTGGCCATTAGATCACAAAATTCAGCATTATAAGCTTCATTGGTAGAACCAAAGATAATATCATCCACATATATTTGGCAAATAAAGAGATCATCATCAACATGTTTAATAAAGAGAGTGTTATCAATACTCCCTATCTTGAAGCCCTTGTCAGTGAGGAAATCTCTTAGCCACTCATACCAAGCCTTTGGTGTTTGTTTGAGACCATACAATGCCTTCTTCAACTTGAAGACATGATCGGGATGCCTGGGATCCTCGAAGCCAGGTGGTTGCTCAACATAAACCTGCTCATTAATATAGCCGTTAAGAAATACACTCTTCACATCTATTTGATATAATTTGAAGTTAAAATGTGAAGCATAAGCGAGCAAGATTCGAATAGACTCAAGCCGAGCCACGGGGCAAATGTCTCATCAAAGTCCGCCCTTCAACTTGAGAATAACCCTTGGCAATGAGCCTTGCTTTGTTCCTCATGACATTTTCGTTCTCATCTTGCTTGTTCCTAAAGACCCACTTGGCACTAATAATGTTCTTGTCCTTTGGCCTCTTCACCAACTCCCATACTTGATTTCGCTCGAAGTTGTTAAGCTCCTCTTGCATAGCCAACATCCATTTGTGATCTTCCAGTGCTTCATCGATGTTCTTAGGATGTATCAAAGACACAAAAGAGAAATTCTCACAAGAAATGTTAGCCGCATCATCATTAGTATCATTAGTATAATTTGGCTTATATTGATTTCTCCTAGTCTTTAACCCTTGAGAGGGACTCCCAATGACAAGTCACTTCTGTGAGCTCGAAGAATGGGTTTGTGCCTCTTTGAAGCCTCTTTTCGTGGTGCTTGCAGTGGAGAGACATCTTGAGCATCTTGTATGGCTTGCTCCTTGGAGATGACGGTGTCTTGTAGACGAAGAGGAGAGCTGCAATCTTCTTCAATTCTTGATGTCATTGTTGGACATGGTGGTGTACCACTTGATGTAGGCGATCCTTGATAGCTTGGGGTAGAAGGCACTTGAGGTGATTCTCTTGGTGTATGAACACTAGATGATTTTTTCACTTGAGTTGTTGATGTAGTGTTCTCATGTAGAGTCGTGGAGGAGTCTTTCGGAGGTGGAGTTGAAGAGTCATCTTCGCTTGGTAGAACCTCTCCTGCGGGCATCTTTCGCATTGCCTCCTCCAAGGGTTCGTCATCATCTACTTCACAACTATAAGATTCTTTTTTCTCTTGAGAACTATTAGTTTCATCAAATTGCACATCACATTATTCCTCAACAAATCTGGTAGTTGTATTAAAAACACGATAAGCTTTAGAGTTACCAAAATATCCGATGAGAAATCCAATGTCAGTCCTCTTCTTAAACTTATCAAGCCTCTTCTTCTTTTTGAAGATATAGCATTTGCATCCAAAGAGTCAAAAATAACACACATTTGGCTTCCTTCCCACCAATAGCTCATAAGGAGTCTTCTTCAAGAGGCGATGTAGATAAACACAGTTTGAAGTATAGCATGCTGTGTTGATGGCTTCAGCCCAAAATCTCTTCGGGGTCCCATATTCATCCAACATAGCTCTAGCAAGAGTGATGAGAGTCCTATTCTTTCTCTCAACAATACCATTTTGCTTCGGGGTGTAGGTAGCCGAAAATTCATGCTTGATGCCAAGATCATCACAATATTCCTCAATGATAGAGTTCTTGAACTCCGTCTCATTATCACTTCTAACCTTCTTGATCTTAGCTTCAAATTCATTTTGAGCTCTCTTAGGAAACTTCTTGAAATTCGAGATGGCTTGAGCCTTGTCTTCTAGAAAGATGGTCTATGTATACCGGGAGAAGTTATCAACAATCACCATGCAATAGAGACTTCCCCCAAGACTCTTGTAGGTAGTTGGACCAAAGAGATCAATATGGAGAAGTTCTAGAGGTCTTGAGGTTGACATAATGGTCTTGCACGGTTGAAGAGTTGCAACTTGCTTTTTCGCTTGACATGCACTACACAACTTGTCCTTCTCAAAAGTGACATCTTGGATTCCAAGAATTAAGCCCTTCTTGGTGACTTTCTTCAATTGATCCATTCCAATATGAGCATGCCTCCTGTGCCACAACCGTCCTTTGGAAGACTTAGCAATTTAACAAGTTTGAGGAGCAACTTCACTTGAAGAGAAAACAAAATCATTGAAAGTGAGGCCCAATGATTTGTTGATCAATTCAGCTCCTTTATCATTGAAGAAACAAGTGAAATCAAAATCACATAATTGAGCAACCGAGAGTAGGTTGAAACTCAATGACTCCACTAGCATGACATTAGAGATTGTCAAATCATTAGATATGACCACCTTGCCCAATCTCTTGACTCTTCCTTTGGAATTGTCTCCAAAAGTCACTTTGTCTTTATCATCATCTTCCTTGATGGTGGAGAACATCTTGTGATTGCCGGTCAAGTGTTGAGTACAACCACTGTCAAGAACCCAATGCTTGCCACCATTCTAGTAATTCACCTTGCAAGAAGCCATGAGACATGAGGTGTTAGTATCTAAAGCATTGCTAGATTCATTAGGATTGACCTCAACAATAAGAGCAACTTCTTGAGGTGAATTTTGTTCCTCAGAGCACTTGAGATGATACTTCCATGTGTCAATTTGCTTCTTGCTTGCTTCATCAATAGTGATATGCCGCTTCTCATAAGAGTTGATCCAACCCACAAGATTATCAATGCGAGTGCACAAATCTTTTGGAGTTTCACTAGGTAAAACAACAATGTTATCATACTCATCACATAGAACTTCATAAGATTCTTCTAGCGAGCTACTAGCAATAGCATTATCAACAAAAAGTGAATGAGAGCTAGTAGAGGTAGAGTCTATGCAAACCGTGGGCTCAAGGGTGTGATGAGCATGCACTTCAATGATCTTTCTTGAGGTGGAAGATTTAGATTCTCCTTCTTAGATGAAGCTTCATGAGAGACACAAGAGTTACAAATCTTGCGGGAGGAACTTCTTGATAGATTCATCATGAGAGATCTTAAGTGCTCCTTCAAAGGAGTTGATCTTATCAACAAGATCACACAATCTTAGCATGGTAGCACCTATAGATTCACCATCAAGAGTTCTAAAGTGAGTGTAGGCACCTATGAGCTGAAGGTAAATAAGATTGTCATTCATAATAGCATTTAAAGAGTTGCTAGATGAAGAGTTTGAAGAGTTGTTCATGTTAGCACGCGAATTCTCCGGTTTTGTGGCACATAGGTAGCTTAGCAAGCATCCTTCTATGAGCCACTACCGGACCTCGATGAAGAACTTGTCTCCATCACTTCCGATCACTTCTCAAAGGTGATTAAGCCTTAATTTGAGCACTTGGATCTGATACCACTTGAAAAGATCTAAGTACTGAAAAGGGGACGGGCACTTACCCTACTAGACCCAATTCTTTCTCTTCCTAGTTTCTAGCAATACTAGCATACAACTCCTAGCAAAAAGGTCTAGAGAAGAGTAAAACAAGATAGAAGACAACCTATCAAGCTAGTACCCAATCAGGCACGAGAGCCACCAAGAGAAGCAACTAAACAACCTATCACACTACTTGCAAGAATGTAAATGCAATAAGTAAAGAGAGAGGTGATAGAGATGCTCAGCGATTTTTCCTGAGGTCTCAGAAGAATGGCACCTTCCCCTAATCCTCGTTGAACCACTCTCGTCGGAGTCTTGGTTCCTTCCGTCGTTCTCGGAACGATGCTCACAAGTATACGCTTCACTCCCGAAGTGAAGACACGGGTGCCCTGGCTGTAGCAAAAAATACCCAAGTGCTAGAGCAAGCCTCTAAGGTTCGGGCGCTCACTCTTGGTGTTCTTTTCAAGTGGAGGACCTGGAACCGCGTACAAACTTGATGTCTACTTTCACAATCTCTTCGAAAGTTCGGACAATGACGCCTAACCGGTTTAGGCTGCCATAAACCATGGGTAACAAGCTGAATAGACTCCTCTCAGCCTCACACGCTCTAGGAATGCGTGGATGCTCTTTGCTACTCTTCACAAGCACTCAAGATCTCATTAGATGCTCTCTTGTGCTCCCTTGATGAACTTTGGCTCACAACAAATGATCTCCAACTGTTCTGACCCCGAGCAAGCCCCACAACAGCTCCCCCAACGGTTTAAATAGGGCTCAAGCCCTGAAACAACCATTAAGAGCCGTTGCCAAAAAGCTATCTGCAATTTGCAGTCATCATACTGTCCGGTTACTCCTAGTCTTCTCCTGGCAAAAAACATCCTCTCTAGAATCCACTTCATGCGACATCGGACTGTCCGGTTCATACCATCACCGGACTCTTCGGTGAACTTCTCTTTTGGAATTCTAGAGACCTCTTCTGGACACCTCCTCTGGGGCTCATCGGATTGTTCGGTCACTGACCGACGGACTGTTTGGTGACTTCTTCCTGATGACTCCAGAGAGCTCCTCTCTCTCTTGACTTCGAGCTCCTGTACTTACCAGACTGTCCGGTGACTCCAGCTTCACTGCTTCCAGAAAATATCTTCTTTGGACTCCTAGCTGCGACCCTCACCGGACTGTCTGGTGACACCGACGAACTGTCCAGTGACCTCTCTAGCTGCTGAACTTTGACTGCTTCAAGATTTTCAGGCTTTCGGCTACAATCTTTGACATCTTCAAGCTTCCACTGATCACTCAAGTGCCTCAGAGAACCTAGAGCATCCACACTGCCTAATTCTTGTAAAACAGAGACGAGTGACCCGACCCCTCTTAATAGTACCGGTGTTTCCTATAGACACAAGGCCTAAAACTAAGCTACACAAGGCTCTAATTCATCCTTAGCCTTGAACCAGCAACCTCCTTGGAAACACTCCGGGGACACGAACATCCTTGCAGCAACCTACTTGTAGAAGTGTAGAATAGTGTTGATAAACCTTCATCCAACGAGTTAGTTCATGGTTCTTACTCAATCACCAAAATTATTCATACCTTTGAGGGACTTCAATGGTCATGAAGCTAACAGGAATATCACCACTTCATGCTCCTTGATTACCACCTCAATCTTCTTGGACTTTTTGATGATAGTCTTGTTGGCCTTCTCGAGCAAGAGGACAAGATTGTTGTAGCTTGGTCCACCATCTTCATCATCATAGCTCTCCTACTCTTCCTCAAGATCAATTTCCTTATCAATGAAGCCCTCACAACTATGGGTCATCAAGCATAGAGGAGGTGGTGGTAGCTCATTGGCGGAGCTAGTCATGGCAATAACCGCGAACTCTTCTTCGCTTGAAGATGAAGAGTCCGAATCATCATCAGTGAGCCACTCACCAACAATATAGGCTTTGTGCAGGGATTTCTTCTTCTCCTTTCTCTTGCTCTCCTTCTTGACAAAGAATTTTTTCTTGAATTTTCTCTTTGATTTGCATTCTTCATCATCACTCTCACTAGAGGCTTCCTTCTTGTTCTCCTTCTTGAGCTTGGGACACTCCTTAGCAAAATGGCCTTTTTTACCACAATTGAAGCACCCGGAGCTCCTCTTGAAAGATGAGGGTCTTCCCTTGTGAAATGGCTTCTTCATCAAGAGCGCAAGGTCCTCATTATCGCTCTCCTCATCCTAATCTTCCTCCACCTTCTTCTTCTTGTTCTTGCCATTGGGTGATTCTTGATCAACTTGAAGGGCAAGATTCTTGGGCAATAGAGAGTTGGTGGAGCTACCCAACATGTACCCCTCATAGGCCGTGAGCTTGCCTAGCATGACGTCAACGGTGAGAGTAGCCAAGTTTGCTTGAAAGAGACATGTGACGATAGAGTTGTAGCTCGGCGGCAATATCCTTAAGAGCTTTCTCATGATTTCTACATCATCAATTTTATCCTTGAGGCCTAAGGCATTAATTTTCTCCACCACTACATACAAACGAGAATAAACATCATTAGCTTTTTCGTGAGGTTGCATGGTGATGGAATCATATTTGTTCTTAAGAACATAATAACGCTCTTTCTTGGCCTCGGAGGAGCCCTCATGGATGTTTTGCAATTAGACCCAAATTTCATGCGCGGTGGATGATGCGTTGATTCTAGAGAAGATATTTTTTGAGATGCATCCAAACATAGCATTCTGGGCTTTAGCATTGTATTTAATGAAAATGGGATTAAGTCTTTCATTCCCATTCGTAGCATTGTTACTAACTTGCCATGCTTTCCCATTGAATACGAGCGGAGTCTCCATCCCATTCGGCATCCTTACTCAAGGCGGTGAAGCCCGAAAATGAGCAGTTTGCTCGATATCACTTGTAAGGATCAAGGACACCGAGAAGGGGAGGTTGAATCGGTGAACTTATAGCACTAATTTTGCTACGAACTTATACTACAAGACTTGACCTCAACGGAAGCAAACCTAAATAAGTCTAGTAGGCCAAGACCTCTAACAAAGCTAGTGATATAAAAATAACAACAAGCAAGCACTAGCACGATAGCCACCAAGAGGAATCAAAGAACAACCTATCACACTACTCAAACGGTAAGTAAATGCGGTAAGTAAAGAGAGTGAGATAGAGAGTGCTCAGTGATTTTTTTCTCGAGGTCGCAAAAGGTAGGCGCCTTCTCCTAATCTTCGTTGGACCACTCCCGTCAGAGTCCCGTCCCACCCATCGTTCTCGGAATGATACTCACAAGAGTACGCTTCACTCTCGGAGTGAAGACACCAGCGGCCCAGCTGTTGCACACAATACTCAAGCGCTAGAGCAAGCTTTCAAAACTCGGGCGCACCCTCTTGGTGTCCCTTTCGAGCGGGGACCCGAAACCGCGTACAAACTTGGCGACATCCTCCACAATCTCCTCGGAAGCTTGAGCACCGACTCCTAGCTGGTCTAGGCTGTCCACACCAAGAGTAATAGGCAAAGATCACTCCTCTCAAGCCCTACAAACTCTAGAAGTGGATGAATGCTTTTTGTCACTCTCCTACTAGCACCAAAGATCTCCAATCTTGCAATGTGCTCTCTTGGTGGTGTCCCTTGGCCTCTCACAACTTGGCTCCAGCAATTTCGATCAAGGGCACACTGAAAAATGTATCTCTCCACAGTTTAAATAGGCTCCAAGCCCAGAAACAACCATTGGGACGTGATGTCATAAAGCTGACTGCTTTATGCAATCACCGGACTGTCCGGTGACTGGACCACCGAACTGTCCAGTGACCCTTCTTCCTCCTCTGCCAGAAAGACCCTCTCTGGAATCCATTTCATAGGACACCGGACTGTCCGGTGACTTTCAGTTTTGGACTCCTAGAGATACCTTCTCTGGACTTCAGCTTCTGGCTCACCGGACTATCCGGTCGTTGCACCGACGGACTGTTCGGTGACTGCTCCACGTCAACTCCAGAGAGCACCTCTCTTTGGACTGGCTCCTCTAGGGCT
Organism: Zoysia matrella; assembly: GCA_001602295.1. Lineage (NCBI taxonomy): Eukaryota > Viridiplantae > Streptophyta > Magnoliopsida > Poales > Poaceae > Zoysia > Zoysia matrella. The sequence goes on along the minus strand of BCLG01000023.1, from coordinate 141,654 downwards.
CACCGTACTGTCCGATGACTGAGTCTTTAGCTGGTTCTTGAGCTCCGGTCTTTGACTCTGCTTTCTCTGCTGTCTTTAATGCTTTCTGAGAATCTAAGGAGCATTCACACTCTCTAACACTTTATGATAGGAGACAAATGACCTTACCCCCTTTAATAGTACCGACGTTCCTATGGACTCTCTAGCTAGTCCTTAGCCTTGGTTCTCCGAAGCCCGACAACTCCTCTTATAGGGTTCGCCCTTGTCATCCACTGAGGAAGCCCACTATGTTGATGTAGAATTAGCGGGTTGTACCTGCAACACAACCGTTACCTATGGTTGTTCATTCAATCACCAAAATCAATTCATACCTTTTAGGGGACTTCAAAGGTCATAAAGCTTACACTATTCTTACTACAAAGGATGCGAAGAGTGCCAAAGGTTTGAAAATTTTCAGTTGGCACCCGCTGCCATGATGAACCCCATCACAAAGCTATGGCCGTTTCGAGGACGGGGATTAGACTTTGTAGGGCAAATACATCCTCTCTCTTCGAAGGGGCACCGCTTCATATTAGTAGCGACGGATTACTTTACCAAATGGACCGAATGGATGACTCTCAAGAACATGACGCACAAAAAGGTAATTGAGTTCCTTACCGAGCATATTATTCATAGATTCGGCATACCGCAAACTTTAACTACCGACCAAGGTACCTCCTTTATGTCTGGTCATGTTAAAGAGTTTGTCGAATCCTACAAGATTAGGATACTCAATTCATCTCTATATTATGCTCAGACCAATGGTCAGGCCGAGTCTAGTAATAAAACGGATCAAACTCATTAAGAAAAAGATAGAGAACCATCCTAAGATGTGGCATGAAGTCTTATAGGAGCTTTATGGGCTCATCGGGTATCTAGGCACGGGGCAACTAAAGTAACATGTTATAAACTTGTGTATGGACAAGAGGCCGTTTTATCCGTCGAGGTAAATCTAGGAGCTCTAAGATTAGCTAAACAAAATGACTTATCCACCGATGAGAATATCCACCGATGAGAATAGGACTTTAATGCTAGACAATGTTGATGAGGTCACCGATAAGCGTTTGAGTGCCTTGAAAGAAATTGAGAAAAATAAGGCAAGAGTTGTTAGAGCTTACAACAAGAAGGTGAAAGTTAAAACTTTTCCAGTGGGCGAATTAGTGTGAAAAACTATTCTGCCCGTAGGCTTAAGACGCAGTAAGTTCGGGAAATGGTCTTTTAGTTGGGAAGGACCATATAGAGTGGTAAAAGTCATTGCCGGGAATACATATATGTTGGAAGATATCTGAGGCGAGTCATTACCTAAGGCCCTTAACGGCTGATATATGAAAAAGTATCATCCGAGTGTATGGCAAGAAACATAAGAGAAGAGAACGGCCGATATGAAGTATCGTTGCCAAAAAATGATATGATGGCCGATGAGTCGGGAGGACCATCGCCCTTAGGGGTTTTTGGGTGCTTAGAATTTTTTATGGTGTAGGAACTTCAAAAAAAAATAGAAGGGCATATGTTGCCGGAGTGTCCAGTAAGCCCTCTCAGATTTGAGGCGTCTGGCCCACCGGAGTGTCCGGTATAGTGCCGGAGAATCCGGTAGACCCTCTCGGGTTGGGGCACTTAGCTCACCAGAGTATCCGGCATCAAGCCGGAGTGTCTGGCAAGCCGTCTCGAGTAGGGGGCATGAAACCCACCAGAATGTCCGGAACAATGTCGGACTGTCCGGTGAGCTCTCTCGGGTTTCCGAATTTACACGATGGACACTTCGGTCCCCGGAGTCTCCGACACTTTACCGGACACTTCGGTAGTGTCGATTTAGGATGGTTTTCAGCATATTAATTTTAATTTCTTTCCTAAGTTGAGAGATCAGTTGCCCTGCGGGATAAGACCATCCCACCTCTATAAAATAGAGGCTCATAGCCGGTTGAGGGATATCCCAATCGAACCTATCATTTGCCTTTACGTTTTTGTCTCTCCAATCCCTAATCCCCTCACTCGACCCTGTTTTACTATTTTTCCTTCATCCTGGCGATGACCGAAGGCGATCTGGCTGGCCTGAGCGAGCCCGGATCAACTCTATGACGATCCTCCTCCGACGGGGTCCCTCTCGAGGCGGGATTGTCTAGGTGCTGTCTAAACCCGGCGTTGAAGAAGCTCCAGCGTTCCCGCATATGGATGTGCGAGCGCTGTGTTAGCTCGGACCCGATTTCGGCGTCAACAATATGAACATTCTGATTCTGCTCATAAGAAAGATATGTTTTGTCCGAGTTGCAGTGTATAATTATACCAGAATGCATGGGACATGTTAGGTGCATTCCTTTCTTTAGCGTGGTTCCTGATTGCCTCAACATGAATAATTCTTTTGGACAAAAAAAGCTAATAAAGAGTTCCTGATATCTGTTTGTAACTTTACAAGGTAAGTTAGTAGGGAAAAAGTACTTGTCTCATAAATTAAGATAGACCTGAGGGATAACAAAGATAGCAAAATGGGGCATGTCTTCTAGGCAATAAATAGTACAGTCCAATGAAAGCAAAACAGAACATAAAAGCTCTCAGCAAGAGTTTTGAACATATGCAGCAACATTATATCATAAACTATTCATTTTTAATGAGTGAAATACAATAGAAAAATCATAATTTACATCTGAATGGTAACCTACTGAAGGACCAAATAGGTTAGGAGATGGAAGCATAAAACCATTACATTGAGCCACTAGATTGCATCTGTTATTATAACTCTCTGCTCCTTCAGTTCCTACAAATATGACAACTTTCCACTGAAGCAGTACCTACTGCTGCATTGAGGGGAAAAGTAAGGCTATGAAGTGAAGGATCTTAACAAAACTCAGGAATTGTAATTACTTATAATGAAAAATAATGCAAAGTTTGAAGATAAATGTAAAAACCTTCTAGTGAATAGCTTTTCTTCTGTTCAGTGAAATTT
>BCLG01000023.1:124785-136345 GCA_001602295.1 Zoysia matrella | reverse complement strand
CCCCCCCCCCCCCCCCCCCCCCCCCCCCCCCCCCCCCCCCCCCCCCCCCCCCCCCCCCCCCCCCGCGTTGAGTGTCGTCCTGGTGCGCCACCCTCTGCCATGGCCGGCGTCCGTCATGCTCCTTCGGCCTCCCCGAGCCCGTGGCCAGCTTCATCACGACGCTCTCTCCATCCTGCTCCGGCCCCCTTGTGCCCCGGCTCCACGCACTGCTGCCGTGCGATGCCGGCTCGCCGTTGCCGGCGCTCTCCGGCCCATCCCAGGCACGCCTCAGCCCACGGAGAGCTTCACCATGCCACCCATGTGCTTCCCCGCCGGAAATCCGAGGTCCTTCAGCCATCTTGCACCCCGACGCCGTGCGCCACCAGGAGGCGCCGTCCCTCACCATCGCTGGCGCTCCACGCTGCTTCCCCGGACATGCCATGGCCACAACGAGTTTCCCGCGTTGTACTGCCCCTCCACCAGCGGAGCCCCCACATTTTGTTGAAGGAGGCAGCCCCGCGCACCTGGACCCAGTAAGAAAATGCACTTTTGCAAAAAGGCCCCGAAACCCTAGCAGCTTTAAATTAAGTCCAGAGTTTCCAAGGAAACCCCACTGGACTTTTAGTAATAACAGATCCACCCACACTCAGCCCCTACACTTCCTGTAATTACATTTTAGTCCATGATATCATCTGATGATAACTTCATAGAAGTACCTGGAATCCTTTGATAATTACCACGATGTCCCTGGAAACTCCAGACGCATTCAAATCACTATAAATTCTCGAACCCAACTCCGTTTCCATAAATCCTTGCACCATTGGAATCGTTATCCTGAGCTCCATCTCATCAAATCACCCAAACCTCAGTCAGTCTCCGATCATAATGGTTTTTCTTATTGGTAAGCTTTATTGGAATTTAAGCTTTTATTTCCTTCTATTAGGCTTCATCAGTTTTTATTGCAAACATTTATCTGACTTATTTCGAGCACAGTTTCATATTAGTCATAGAATGTGCATCATCTTATTAGCATGAATTATTGTAGCATTATTGAGAATACATTGGCCCATATACCCATGTTAGCTCTATGTAAATTAGTTTAAAGTTAACATTATATAATTATCAGTAAAATACTAGGTTATATGTATATATAGGACCCAAATTGGCCCAGCTGCAACCCTGCGTGTTTGTGAATAAAGAAACAACATTTTTTCAAATTTGAAATCACAGGATCTGAGCTCATTCATCTAAAACCCTTTCTGGCAAATTCACGTTTCAAATAAAAATTCAAAGTTCAAAATGCACGTTCAAACTTTTTCAAAGAAATGCTGTGAAATAAAATTCTATTATGAAAGGTATTGTAAAGATTTGAATTTTAGAAATTTTTATAAAATTTATTTAAAGTTTAAGAGGCCCAAATAAATTGTTTCTCTTAAAATGATTTCCTGTTTTGTAAATTTTGTAAAACAAAATATATTTGGAATTTGAACTCGGGCTCAAAATAAAAGTTGTTCTTTTTGAAATGTTATACCATCCTGCAAAGTTTCAGAATTTTTAGAGCTGGTAAAGCATAGATTTTGAAGCAAAAACAGCAGGCCGCACAGAAAATCAGTGTAAACCAGAAACTTGAGAAGGCCGCGGGCCCCACTGGCCAGCCGCTCCAGGCCCCTCCCCAACCTCCAGCGGACAACACAGGGGGCCAGCGGCCGCTGCGCCTTTGAAGCTTGCATGCATGCGTGCCACGGAGCTCGGTGAGGTGTCCCCAAGTAAATTCGCGCGAGCTCTACCCCTGGCCGTCGCCCCTCATTTCGGTCTCTCCCTCTCACTCTCTTGCTCGTTCACCACCCACCATTGACGCCGTCCAAAGCATGAGCTCGGCGCCCCGGCCCCTCGAAGAGTTTCGAGCCCTCCAAATCGTGCGGACCGGACCTCCACCGCCTACTCTTGCAAAGCCCCAACATCCCCCTCCAAATCCCCCATCGATTGACCGTCGATTTCAACTTTTCCCCATTTTCAATGCTTCGAACTCGCCGGCGGTTCTTCCCCAAATCCGGCGCAACCAGGTGGTCAGCTTCCTCGATTACTCTCAGATTTGAGTAGACCACACTGGGGTGCATCTCCTAAGGCGGTTAATCGAGCGATCTCGTGAATTTGGGGCCGGTTTTTGAAGCGCAAATCTTGCCGGCCGCCTGAACCTACGGACCTCAACACCGACGACCTAATTTCCGGGGAGGACCACCCCCCGCAACCCAGTCCAGTGGACTCCCCTCTGCTCAGAGATTATTTCTAGGGCATTTCCTATAGCGCCTGGCCGCCAACCTCACCTCGCCGGTGAGCTGCCGCAGGCCGGTGGGGCAGCCATGGCTGCCCCGGAGCTCACCCGGATCCCGTGCGGCCGCATGCCAATCCGGTGTGGCCAAAACCCTGCAGCCCACCATGTGGCTTTGGGCCAGGACCTCAAAGTGGGCCGGTTCCCTGTGGCCCACAGCGTGGCCAGGCCCAACAAGGCTGGGAACATTTTGTTATTTTACGAAATGCTTTATTTAATTGTCCAGAAAGTGCTTTACATTTGTAAAAATTGTAGAAACTTCATTGTAGATTGAAAAATTATGAAATAAAATTTTATAGGATCCTCTCAACTAGAACTACTTTGCGAAGCTAACCAATTTTTCATTTGATGCACGAATTAATTTATTCATTTCGGATCACTAAATACTTCATTAATGCATTATCATTATTCCTTGGCATGATAAAATAATAAAAAGTTTACTTTTCGATTTCTTTAGTCAAACTTTATGTTTTAGAAAAGTTTTATATTTATTTTCATTAAAAAATACTTTTGTAAATGTTTTATTTGGTTTAAATTGCATTTAATTCATTATAAATCCATTTGATTTCAATAAATTTTGGAAATTTCTCAAAAATCAGTTTATGACCTTTCTGATTTTATTAATAACTCAAATTATAATTTATATTTTTGAAAACCATTTTAAAGAAGTTTTATAACTAAAATTGTGTTCCTTTGTAAATAAAAGGCTATCATCACCGCATATGATGTCACTTAAAGATTAAACACTATCTTAATTCAATATTTTGCATATCATTCATGTATAGGACCCAACCCACCCGATGGAGAGCTTGGAGTGTTCCTTTGGCAAAGGAAGCTAACTGTGAGCAAAGCCCAGGCAAGCCCCGGTGCATTAACTCTTTTTATGTTTTTATTTTATCACTGTGTATGACATCGTTAAGGTACTGTGCATTAGGTTTTAGGAGTTGTTTGGAAACCTAGAATTGCATGCTAGGTATCCTATTACCCATATTGGGTGTTATTTGTACAGGGAACTCGATGTAGAGCTAGATTAAGTTTTAGTTCATGGTAGAAGTCGAGTGAATGAAAATTCACTCGCGAGTTATAGAAGTCGAGTGAATGGATAGTCACTCGCGAGCTATAGAAGTCGAGTGAATGGATAGTCACTCACGAGCGATAGAAGTCGAGTGAATGGAAAGTCACTCGCGAGAATAACCTAAGACCGGGCGAGGATAACATATTGGAGGGTTTGAGAAGGCTAGGCCTTCGCGGTGGCAGCCCCTTCTGTGTCGTTAAGGACCGATTTGAGTGTGGTCCTGTTGAACAAGTTTGAACGTACCGAATACATATTGTATATATGGGCTCCAGGAAACCGATGTAACTCCATATCCGTAGTGGTTGGACATACCCCTACTCCTCTTTAGGCGGAGACAGAGGAGAGACTTGGATCTAACCATGGACACGTCCTGCGTGGTGGTCATATGAAGGACCATGTTCTTGAGAGAAGTAGGCCTCGGACCGACCCTATGGTATTGTTGCGAAAGGTGGCCACGTGCGGCTTTCGGGAAACGCGTATGTGTCGTGTATTTCGAGATTTCTTAGCTAGTGTAAATCGATTATAATTGTTGCCCCTCACAGTAATGAGTACCACTTGTTCACTGTGTCATGTCATAGTAAAAACACAAATAATAATAATAATATGGACTGTTTGCTTAGGCAACCATGTTTGATATAGTTTTATAGCGCAAATTAAATTTACTTTTCATGAACTTAATTTATCACTAAAAACTTAACTATAAGGACTCACTATATTAGCGCTGGTTTTGTGAATGGTCATCCCATGTGAGTCAGCCTCATCATATCTTGGAGTCGGCTGTAGTTGGCCACGTTGACGGGTAAGACTTGCTGAGCATTTGAATGCTCAGGGCTTGGCTCTCTGTGGTTTTGTGCAGGTGGTTTCTCTCCCCCTCCTCTAGACCAACTGGCAGAAGCAACCTCGAGGGTGGTTGTGTCTGTTGGAAGCCCTGCTCGCGCTGCTGTTATGTGCTGCTAAAAGATGCATCATATGGGCTCGATGTCATCTTATGCATAGTCTCCAGAGGACCCTAGTTTAAATCAGGTTATCACTTCCGCCCTTTCAAAAATCCTAGTTTTATAAACTTAAGCAACAGTTTGTAGTATATTTTCTCGTGCTTGATTTGTACTGTTAGTCCTCGCTTCGTCGAGTGACACCCGATAAGATTCTGTGGTCGATAGATCGTCTCTTCTGTGGAGGGTCTGTCACAACGTAGTATCAGAGCAGTATCAGGAACAGTACAACTTTAAAGCTTTTTTTTGAAAAGCTAACTTCTTTAGAAGCCCCTAGTTAAGCCCAATTGAAGACTATATTAGTGTGTCTTATCAGGTGGCTGTTGTCAGAGTGCTAATTGCCGACCCTTAGATCGTGTAGAAATCGAGTTGAGAGAACGTGTTTGCCACCGAGGTCACGTACGGTCAACTATATTGGCCAAGTTTTTATTTTGGTGAGGATAGATAGGACGATTGCATATTGAGCATTTGCATTTAAAAATCGTAAATAACCAAATCATTTAAAAAGAAATCTCCTGTCTTGTGCTAAAAGTTTTAAAAAGTTTGAAAAGTTTTGACCCGGCTAACTTTGGGGCAAAGCCACTTTGAATTTCAACTGCTATTGCAGTTAGGACAGGTTGCCCAAAAATTTACGAAACACTTATGCTTCTAAAGACTAGGTGGTTGGCCTGAAGGTTAGAATTTTAGTAGACGGGTTCTTATGCTCGAAGAAGATGAAGAAAGTCTAAGTGATCAACGGATAGGAATGCCTATATCTTGACCCAACCCTAATGCAAGTTATCACGGCTATGCTTTAGTCGTAGAAAGAGCAGACACAAGAAGCAAATTTCAAAACTTCATTAGGCAACATGGTAGTTTTCACTTGGCCCTCCTAGCCCATGATTTCCGTCACCAATTATCAATTCCGAGACTTCAAATTTTGGTGTCCTTACTTTCAAAATTTAGTTGCCCCAACCCTTACATTCCAACCTTCATCATGAGTATTTCAAAGTATCTTTTGGTGCATCTGTTCAAGAAATCTGCGACCATGCTGAATCCTGCTACTTCAAGCCCTTTGAAAAATTAATAGCTCCATCCTTTGTCGACCAATCCTCAATATTAAGGACTCCATAGAAAGGTTATGATATTCTCTACAGGTTTAGTAGTCAAAGTTCTCTAGGATTCACACCCCAAACCTTGTTAAATACCCGAACCCCGTGAAACTCAATCTGTCCAGGACCGAATTTCAGCACGTCGACTGTCACCTTACAGAGGGCATATTTCCTGTTCTGGTTATCGTTGAGAACAAGTGAATATGCATTAGAAAGTTATGAAAGTTCTCTACGACTTTGATATTCAACTCCCTTTCTGATTTTTGCCTTGAAAGGGGATCAAAATCAAGTTTTGTGACTGCTGTCAGCCCGGGACAGAATTAACACTACTCTGTTTTTACTCCTCTAGTGCTCTAACATTTTGTTCCAAATCTTCCCTTCATACTTTCATCAGCATTGTTTGTCGATCAGCCATCCATTGTGGCTGCTCAACAGTCTATCATTAAGCCTGTATCATCAAACTCCTTGTCCTTCCCGAAGTATGCATCCTTGTTTATACACCCTATCCAAACCCATCTCTGTTAATCTTGCGCCAGTATATCTTGTATTAGTATTTAAGATCCATCATTAACAACCCTTGTGTTTAAATGAAATATGTAAGTTGCTCTTTGAAAATCCTTACCTGGACGGAGATCTAATAACTTCAATCCCTTGGTTTCTTTCGATCAATACTTATTTGTCTTGGCATATTCGTAGTCATCACCTTCTGATATTGGATTGCTTCCCTTTGATTACTTTCCCACCTAATTTCAAAGTAGTATATGTAACTACTCAAAGTCCTTTGTAACCTTTTGTTGTCACAAACTCTTTCATTGACTCCAAGTTTTGAGCGTGTGCCACCATCTTGAGGATACACGCTATCATCCATAGCCTTTTTTTTCCTATGATATTGTTTATGTGAAAATTTTCTCTCCTATTGCCCTCCTTGTGCAATTTTTGTATCCTTTAATCCTACCAAGAGTAGGACTCCAAGAAACCTCATAGTCTAAAGGATACTATTTTTGCCTCCTAGTATCCTTAATCTTTGGTAAAAAAATAATTATCTAGGATACCTTGATTGATCCACATCGAGTTCTTACTGTTGCGGATCCTTGGAACCCTTCTTGGTACACATGATCACTACCAGTCAACTGGTAGCACGATCATGGCACTAACCAGATCTTTCATGTCGATCCTAATCCCTTGAAATTCGCTGGTGGATGTGCTCTTGAAATCGTAATGGTTGCTTTTGAATTGTGCCGGTTCGCCCAGGCGCTTCTCAAAATCAGGATTATCCTAACAAGAGAACATCCTCCTTTTATCTTGATAAGAAAACCAATTGTAATGTTCCTCTGAACGGATGGCATATTATCCGGAGTACGTAACCGGAATGGAGAATATTGTACTTGGAGTTCCTCATCTAAGCCTGAAATCTCGTTCCATCTTTAAACCTGTATCCTTGTTGAGTTAAGACGGATACCTGCACTCCTCCTGTACTGCCTCAATTATTTGTTTTTGAGCATGGTATCGTTCGTTTGTATCCAACTCGAATCTAGAGAATCATCGTGACTTCATACAAACCTTTCGCCTATCCTTGCTATTGAATTCCTGGTTACTCAGTATTTGTTCCCGTATAAACCCTTATTCATTTTATCTACATCGTCTCCATCTCATTTTATCCTCAGGATTTACTTCCTTATTGATCGGACCCTGTGTATCTTAAAAATCTCGCACAGGAAAGGAGTACACCCCGCGGATTTAGAAATAAGTTAGGTTTCTGCCTTATAGGTGTTACCAGTCTTCACAAGGTTCATTGCGTGTTGAATGAGGACTGCAAACAACCTATCCATTGTATTTGGTCTTTTCCCCACGTCACCGTTGAAGGAATGCCTGGAAGCCCTACCGATATCAAGGTGGATGATATCAATCAATGTGAACTAGACTAACCTGTGCGGAAAAGCTGATATAAGGGGTTGAGCCGAAAGACCAAGCAACAAGAAACACGGCATCAAAATTTCACAAGGTTCCATGAAGCCACTACTCTGAAGACAAGGCAACTCGGAAAAATCAAAGAATGCCCACACATGCACTTTTCGGAGTTCCTTCAATCTCGCTGAGGTTTTATTTTCCCCCTCTTCTGTTGTAAATCTCGGGACGAGATTTCTTTAAGGGGGGAGGGCTGTAACACTTCATGTTTCTGAATAAAGAAGTAACATTTTTCAAATTCGAAATCACGGGATCCGAGCTCATTCATGTAAAACCCTTTCCAGCAAATTCACGTTTCAAATAAAAATTCAAAGTTCAAAATGCACGTTCAAACTTTTTCAAAGAAATGTTGCGAAATAAAATTCTATTATGAAAGGTATTGCAAAGATTTGAATTTTAGAAATTTTTATAAAATTTATTTAAAGTTTAAGAGGCCCAAATAAATTGTTTCTCTTAAAACGATTTCTTGCCTTGTAAATTTTGTAAAATAAAATCTATTTGGAATTTGAACTGGGCTCAAAATAAAAGTTGTTCCTTTTGAAAAGTTATACCATCCTGCAAAGTTTCAGAATTTTTAGAGCTCCGAAAGCATAGATTTCGAAGCAAAAATAGCAGGCCGCGCAGAAAATCAGTGTAAACCAGAAACTTGAGAAGGACGCGGGCCCCACCTGCCAGCCGCTCGAGCCCCCTTCCCCAACCTCCAGAGCAGGGGGCCAGCTGCTGCTGCACCTTTGAAGCTTGCGTGCATGCGTGCCACAGAGCTCGGTGAGGTGCCCCCGAGTAAATTCGCTCGAGCTCTACCCCTGGACATCGCCCCTCCCTTCGGTCTCTCCCTCTCACTCTCTTGCTCGTTCTCCACCCACCATTGACGCCGTCTAGAGCTTGAGCAAGGCGCCCCGGCCCCTAGAGCATTTCGAGCCCTCCAAATCGTGCAGACCGGACCTCCACCGCCTACTCTTGCAAAGTCCCAACATCCCCCTCCAAATCCCCCATCGATTGACCGTCGATTTCAACTTTTCCCCATTTTCGAAGCTTCGAACTCGCCGGCCGTTTTTCTCCAAATCCGGCGCAACCAGGTGGTCAGCTTCCTCGATTACTCTCAGATTTGAGTAGACCACACTGGGACGCATCTCCTAAGCCGGTCAATCGAGTGATCTCGTGAATTGGGGCAGGTTTTTGAAGCGCAAATCTTGCCGGCCGCCTGAAATTACGGACCTCAACGCCGACGACCCGATTTCCAGTGAGGACCCCCCCCCCCCCCCCGCAACCCAGTCCAGTGGACTCCCCTCCGCTCATAGATTATTTCTAGGGCATTTCTTGTGGCGCCCGGCCGCCAACCGCACCTCGCCGGTGAGCCGCCGCCGCAGGCCAGTGAGCAGCCATGGCTGCCCCGAAGCTCACCCGGATCCTGTGTGGCCGCGTGCCGATCCGGTGTGGCCAATACCCTGCAGCCCACCATGTGGTTTTGGGCCAGGACCCCAAAGTGGGCCGGTTCCCTGTGGCCCACAGCATGGCCATGCCCAACAAGGCTGGGAATTTTTTGTTATTTTACGAAATGCTTTATTTAAATTTGTAAAAATCGTAGAAACTTCATTGTAGATTGAAAAATTATGAAATAAAATTTTCTAGGATCCTCTCAACCAGAACTACCTTCTGAAACTAACCAATTTTCATTTTATGCATGAATTAATTTAATCATTTCAGATCACTAAATACTTCATTAATGCATTATCATTATTCCTTGGCATGATAGAATCTTAAGAAGTTTACTTTTCTGTTTCTTTAGTCAAACTTTATGTTTTAGAAAAGTTTTATATTTACTTTCATTAAAAATACATCTGTAAATGTTTTATTTGGTTTAAATAGTATTTAATTCATTATAAATCCATTTGATTTCAATAAATTCAGCAAATTTCTCAAAAATCAGTTTATGACCTTTATGATTTTATGAATAACTCAAATTATATTTTATATTTTTGAAAACCATTTTAAAGAAGTTTTATAACTAAAATTATGTTTCATTGAAAATAAAAGGCTATCATCACCGCATATGATGTCACATAAAGATTAAACGCTATCTTAATTCAATATTTTGCATATGTTTCATGTATAGGACCCGACCCACCTGAAGGAGAGCTTGGAGTGTTCCTTTGGCAGAGGAAGCTAACTGTGAGCATAGCCCAGGCAAGCCCCGATGCATTAACCTTTTTAAGTTTTTATTTTATCGCTGTGTATGATGTATTTAAGGTACTGTGCATTAGGTTTTAGGAGTTGTTTGGAAACCTAGAATTGCATGCTAGGTATCCTATTACCCATATTGGGTGTTGTTGGTACGGGGAACTCGATGTAGAGCTAGGCTAAGTTTTAGTGCACGGTAGAAGTCGAGTGAATGGAAATTCACTCGTAAGCTATAGAAGTCGAGTGAATAGATAGTCACTCGCGAGCTATAAAAGTCGAGTGAATGGATAGTCACTCACGAGCGATAGAAGTCGAGTGAATGGAAAGTCACTCGCGAGAATAAATTATGACCGAGTGGGGATAGCGTATTGGAGGGTTTGAGAAGGCTAGGCCTTTGCGGTGGTAGCCCCATCTGTGTTGTTAAGGACGATTCGAGTGTGGCCCTATTGAACAAGTTTGAACATACCGAATACATACTGGATATATGGGCCCCAGGAAACCGATGTAACTCCTTATCCGTAGTGGTTGGACGTACTCCTACTCTTTTTTAGGCGGAGGCAGAGGAGAGACTTGGATCTAACCATGGAGACGTCTTGCGTGGTGGTCTCATGGAGGACCATGTTCTCGGGAGAAGTAGGCCTCGGACCCACCCTATGGTATTGTTGTGAAAGGTGGCCACGTGCGGCTTTCGAGAAGCGCGTACATGTCATGTATTTTGAGTTTTTCCAGCTAGTGTAAATCGATTATAATCGCTGCCCCTCACAGTAACGAGTATCGTTTGTTCACTGTGTCATGTCGTAGTAAAAATACAAATAATAATAATAATAGTAATAATAATATGGAATGTTTGCTTTGTTTATAGCAATTGCTTGGCAACCATGTTTGATATAGTTTTACAATGCAAATTAAATTTACCTTTCGTGAACTTAATTTACCGCTAAAAACTTGACTATAAGGACTCACTATATTAGCGCTGCTTTTGCAAATGGCCATCTCATGTGAGTCAGCCTCATCATATCCTTAGAGTCGGCTGTAGTTGGCCACGTTGACGGGTAAGACTTACTGAGTATTTGAATGCTCAGGGCTTGGCTCTCTGTAGTTCTGTGCAAGTAGTTTCTCTCTCCCTCCTCTGGACCAACAAGCAGAAGCAACCTCGAGGGTGGCTATGTCTGTTGGAAGCCCTGCTCGTCGCGCTGCTGTTGTGTGCTGCTAGAGGATTTACCGTATGGGCTCGATGTCATCTTATGCAAAGTCTCCAGGGGACCCTAGTTTAAATCACGTTATCGCTTCCGCGCTTTCAAAAATCTTAGTTTTATAAACTTAAGCAACAGTTGGTAGTATATTTTATCGTGCATGAGTTGTATTGTTAGTCCTAGCTTCACCGAGTGACACCCGATAAGATCATATGGTCGATGGATCGTCTCTTTTGTGTGGCGGTCTGTCACACCAGCGCGCGCCCCCAATCGCACCCCCGACCATGTCCCCGACCGCGCCGACCCGTACCCCCGCACTCCTCCGCCGCCCTGCTCATACGGCGTCCCCGCCGCCTCCGCAGCTGCGCACCACCACTGCTAGCTCATCGACATGACGCCCCCGCCGCCTCCACCGTCCTGGCTCCGACGGCGCCCCCATCGCCTCTGCCACCACCCTCCTCTGCCGCCGCGCTAAATTCTCAGTGTGAGACGCCCCAACCCCGACACCGCCCACCGCCGACGAAAACCACCGGCGCCTCGCTGCCCCACCCGCACCGCGCCCCCCCCCATCGCCGGCCTACCTTCCTCCCTTTTTCTATGTCCGATGGCAGAGTGGAGAAACTCAGGGGTACAAATCCGCGCAGCTAAAGATTCTCCGGTGATGATGGCGGCGGCGGCTGCGTCCCCGCCCGCCTCGCTCGCTGACCCACCTAAAAACAGACATTCAGTAATTTCTTTCGACCGATTCAGCAATTTCA
>BCLG01000023.1:109770-124150 GCA_001602295.1 Zoysia matrella | reverse complement strand
ACGGGGGCGCCGCTGCAGCTAGGGCAGGTTGAGGCAGTGGGGGCGTCATATAAGAATAGTGCTCTCGTGTGTGTGTGTCTATATATATATAAGAATTTTTACTATGCATTCACATACCTTAGCACCAACATCACACAGTAGTTTTAGTAACCTAACTATAAAGATAAAGTAAGTTGCCCTGATATAAGATTGCTTAGGAACCCTTATGTGATGCAACGCATTGTCACACCATACACCAATCATTTATGAAATGTGTTAAAATGAGTTTGGTGGTGTGAGTAAAATAAAATGGGATGGGTGATAGTGCAACTAGTGCTAGGTGAAGAAGGGTGCTTCTGGTTCTGGGGTATGGCTTCATGTGAGAGGTGATGTGATAGGTGTTAAGCTTCGATCTGGTCTACCTGTTGTGGACAAGTGTCGCCCCTGCCATATAAAGATCGGTTCATCGGACCTCAACGTAGTGATTTCGTTCAATCATAAAACCTATATGAGAAGGACTTACTCTATCTCCTTGATTATCCACATTGAGCCCCTTAGATGGTCGGTAGGACACAAGAACCCAGGAGTAGGCATGAGATACTCACGACCCGATCTTCGATTACAGCAACTGCCCGCGTCGTAGGATCGTATTGCCCATAGATAAAGACCCTTGGTTGTGTAAATCCCAGTTAAATGGGGGACCAAGAGAGGACGTGGTTGTAGTAATCTCACGATCTGGCTATGAGAATGTGCTATCGCGTCGTTGATGGCCTGAAAAACCCCAATAGACGACCCCTGGATGCCTCTTGAGGTGGAATCTATGGTAACCATTGTTTGCGTTAGAGCAAACGTTATACGACTCCGTTGATCAGGAGGAGCATAGTTTGTGAGTACAATGTACAACCTCTGCAGAGTGTATATCTATCCAAAATAGCCGTTTTCACAGTATTGACACACTACAGCTTGGGCTCACTTTGATTAGTCTTCATACTATCTTTGCTAGAGTAAGTGGGTGTAGTTGCCTGTGTTTTAGAAAGTTTAGGCTGTATGCCTAGGCTATTATGGCTTTGTGCCAGAAGGCCCGACTAAAACTTGGATACTTGCGGGATCGATGAACATCTCTTCAGGACCAACCTACTAAAATATAAACAACAAATATTTTGCCTCCCGTTGCAAAGCTTCTGTAGTGAACCCTGTATAAAACTGGCTTTTTGCAAAAGAAAACCTCATAGCCTAACTTTTACTACAACCAAATATGTATCTATATATACACCCCTGCTTAGCGTTAGGGCTTACTGAGTACATTATGTACTCACTTGTTTTTAATTGTGGTTTAGGCAAAGAAGATTGCGTAGAAGACGACGACGTGTTGGGTTTTCGTTCTGCTTCTCAAGTTTGCTTGTAGCTTTGGGTCATTGTTTCCGCTGTTTGCTTCACCTCTAGCCGGTCAACTGGTGGTGGATACTTTAATCCTCATCAAGTTGCCGCTAAAGGTCTGGTACCAGGTATATTACTTTATTCGAAGTATGTTTTTGATATTCATTCTGATGTGGTAGTGCGTATCAGCTATAGATTCAGGGACTAATACGTGATGCACAGTGTATCCTAGAAATGGGGTACGGCAGGCCAGCACCGGTCTGTATGGGCTCAGGCCTGATGAGAGGAGGCTCGGCCCTGCATGGTAACAAGAGCGGGTCGTGCCAGTCTGTGGGCCGGCACAACAAAGCCCAAGCATGGCATGAGCCTTTTTACACAGGCCATGCCAGGCCGTCGCCCGGCAGCCCTTTCATGTTGGACTGGTCCAAGCCTGTTGAAATCAAATTTATAAAAAAATCACAATCAGTCCAAAATTTCATAGATTAATAGAATACAAATGTCACAGAAATTACAGACTTCACAAAAAATCATAGAAATCAAAAAAGTTTCCACATATTAACAGAATACATATATCACAGAAATCACACAAACCAAAAAATGTTTCCATACAACAGATTTCAAACACAATTACAACAGATTCAGACACAGTCACAGAAATCACATAGGGCAGTTCACTTCACATCAATACAGATCAGTCTCACAGTCACAGATCATAGATTTCAAATAGGTTCACATATCACAGAAATAAGCACAAGTTCACAGACCATAGACTCACAGTTTGCTACTTGTGTCTTACAATATAGATCACAAGCTTCAGAAAGAGGTGATTAGTTACAAAAGTGGCTGCCTCATTAAAAACCTTTAGGTTAAATCTTATTTCAACTACATGAGGTGAAAACACTAACGAAAAAAAGAGTACATCCTCACCTCTTTTAGTGATCCACTATCTATTGTTCCTATAATCCAAAAACTGAACTAGAAGCACTGGCACCAGCTCCAAGAACCAGTCCAGAACCAGCACCGTGACCATCAAGGAAGAAGTTGCCATCTTGTCCGTAAGTTTTGAATTCTCCATGTTGTGCTGTTGTTGAGTGTCACCTTGCTCCCAATCCTTCAGCAGGGATAGCATCTTCACATGTTCAAGTGTAAGGCTTTGACGACACTCCTCGATCAACCAGCAACATAAAGAAAATGCAGATTTCAAAGATATAGTGGAAACAGGCACAATCATTATGTCTTTAGCTAGAATGACAGAACAGGGTAGGTTCTCTTGTGATATTGCCACAAACTACGCAAATTAAAGGAATCATCAAACTGTGGAATAGTATTAGTGTCCAAATAAGATGATAACTCAGAAATAGTATATGACAGTGGAGGGTTAGAAACAGATGTAGGTGTAGCCAAAGTAGAAGTTGGGACAGGTGTCTACCAAAGATCCTGTTCCATGAACATACCTTTTCCCTAGTGCATTGTTTGCTTGTTGTGGCTTCTGCAATCATATAGAACTAAATTTAGATTCATATTTAGAAAACAATCTAGGTAACTCAGTTCTCACTTCACTATGTTAGGCAGAGTAATCACGGTTGTGCAAATGAGAAAGGAACTAAAGTGCATTATTAAAACTAGAAAGCTTAGCTCTAGTCTCATATTAGTTCAAATGATCAGCAATCATAAGAATAGCATACATCATTAATGGAGATGTTGGAGAATTAACACTAGAAAGTGAAACAATGCACCTATGAAATAGTTCTAGGTACTTTAAGATGTGTTCAGCAACATACCAATAAACTTTTATTAGCAATAGATTACCACCAGGTTGATAATGAGTACGGATGAATACAGAAAAGTTGGCCTTGTAGGGCACAATATGTTTCAACGTAAAATATGTTGCATTCCACGTGACATCCATGTTTAAACTAAACTTGCGAGGGCATACCCCCATAGATAAGCAAAATGTTAATCATCAACACAATCTTTGATGCGTTTGAGACTAGATTTGATAATTATATTAATTATATGACATGCACAACGCTGATGCAACAAACCAAGACCAACAAAAGATTAAATCAAAGGTGTTTACTGTCCTATAGTAGTAGTACTAGCAGAAGCATTGTCTAATGTGATTGAAAAAACTTTAGAAATCATGCCATATACAGAAATAGAATAATAATGTGATCAGCAAACACCACAACGTGAGCAATCAATCAATGTCATACCAACAACTCGCTTCTCTAATTCCCAATCATCAGTGAAAAAATAAAACACGTACCACATTAAGATAGTCCTCCTTAGCATTACCAGACCATACATCAGAAGTTAAACAAACACAATTTGCTTGATTCAACAAATCAGTCACAACAGAGTTTTTCAGATCAAAATATAACTCAAAATCCCTAGTAGTTGTCTACCTAGACACAGTTCTGAACAAAGGATTATTTGCAATGCTAATATAGTCCTCAAATGTAGATTATTCACCAATGCTTAGAGTCAGATCAAGTCTAGCAATAAACCAATAAAGCTCAGTTCTAGCAACATCAAAATTATACACCCAACAATGGACATGACCATCAGCATTGAAATGTAAATGAGACTAACAATATAAACTAGTAGCAAGAGCCTTTATTTTACATGATTTCACATGACAAATCAAGTGACCAGTGCCACCACTGGAGCTAAGAGATAGCTCAGATTTACAGAACCTACAGCAAGAACCATATACCTTTGTTTCTTACCATTGAAAATGCACTTGAGCTCTTCCATGTCCTTCCATACTTCAAATTGAATCCTTCGTCCATATCCTCTTGGCGACGGTGCTCGTAGTTTGGCTCGCGTCGACGTCCACCGGAGATGAAGCATATGCGCCAAACAGGGCATCAACTCGAGCAGCAAGATCTTCTTCAACCGTTGCTGGCACAGGTCGTCGTTGATGGTGCCAGCCATTGGAGTCATCGACTAGCTCGAGGAAGAATACCTCAAGGACGGTGATCTCGATGGCCCTGTCGGCGTTAGATCCAGAGGACAGCCCCGTGGACGGCTAGAGTTTGTGGAAGAGGGACCAAGGATGTGGCTAGGGCTCGGTGAGTGGCCGACCGGTGGTGACTGGTGAGGTACGTGAGGAGAGGGAGGTCAGCTGCGCGTCGGCTGTGAGGGAGGCGAGCAGTGCAGATAGGAGAGGGATTGGTAAGTGGCCATCGACCGGTGGTGACTTGTGAGGAGGAGAAGGAGGCGACCGGCAACGACGGATCGGCCGAGGCGCGCCGTGCTCGAGCAGAGAGATCGAGAGGTCGCGGCGCGGGGGGGGGCGATGGGTGGAGGGAAAAATGGGAAGAGTTAGGGTTTTTTTTGGGGGGGGGGGGGGGGGCACGGGGCATCGCTTATATATAAACCTGAGCGGGCCGGTTACTGGGCCAACAATGTCGTGCTCGTGCTGTGCTGTGCTGTGCCCGTGTCAGGTCGCACCAGTCGAGCTAGTTGGGTCAGGCTTCGTGCCTCTCCAAGCCGTGCTCAAGTCGACCCAATAGGCCTGCGCCTAGGAACAAGCGTGATCCGTGTCCTGCTTCGAACCAGCATGGCCTTTATAGGCTTGGGGCCGGGCTGTTTCTCGTGCCAAGCTAAAAGTTGCGGGCCTCAGGCCGGCCCGTTTAGCACAGCCCAGCCGGCCAGCTATAACTCTTATTTATAAAAAAATACTAGTTTTTTATAAAGTTGCTAGATCCACACACGCCCTTAGGGGGTTAACAATTTTTATCTATGGAGATTTAGCCATATTGTTGTTCAAAGCGCTGGGAACAAGTTTAGCGGAAAGACATAGAATTTGTTTTTTTATTAAACAATAACTTTGACCACTCTTTTTATTCAAAAATTATAAAAATATTATTTATTTTATTGCGAATCATTTTACTATTAAAAATACTTAAAGTACATCTAAAAATTAAAAATGACATTTATTCTGTTGTCGAGACAGTGCCTGTTAAAAATTAGTTTAACAGACACTGCACATCAGCGCGCAAGACTCAATGATTATTAAAGCACGAAGAGTCCAACCAATCGGTTTGACCGCCGGACTCAGGACTCGGTCTTTTAATGGAGCATTTCTGGCTTTGAATTTTGAATTAATTTAATACATGTCATTATAATTTTGTAAAAATTGAGATATACCATTATGATCTTTATATCATTGAAATAGAAGGTTTCTTATCTTGATCATTGACATAGCGGTGGTATATTTTAAAACTAATAAAATTTATAGTGCCATATTCTGCGGTTTTAAAACACTAGCACCATTTACGTCTAAGGCGTCTTTAGGAACCTAATAATTTCACAGGAATCACACATGAATTTCACATAAATCAATTTAATTTCACATGAAAAATAAAGAAAATATAAAAAAATTCCTGCATTTCAAACGAGGCCTAAATATCAAATTTGATCATCTGTCTTATTTATTTAATTATGTAAAATTATAAGTTATGATTCAAATACAGCTAATAATAAAAGCAAATTATAACAAAATATAGTACATTATTATGTTTTTTAATAAGATTAATGGTTAAAATTTATGTTAGAAGTCAATGATGTCAATATTTTAAAATTTTAGATTTATGTCAATCAATGGTATTAATATTTTAAAATTAGAGAGAACCTGTCGCTGTTTTGTTCACCGGTATAGTACGAATTTATATGATCCAAAAGGGTACGGTGCGCTTCTTCTTTGCTGATATGGCTTAATTCATGATGAACTAAAAAACGTAACTTGGTTCGGGCCACCACGATGATGTAATACCTTACGTTCAAAGGTTGAAAATGATGAACTAGTGCATGATTGAGAGGTTTAAAGTGGTCGAGAGTCTCCTGCGCACCTATGTAGATGTGTATCGAATTCTACCAAAAGGACTTATCATATGGAGGTTCCTGACGGCCCTTATATAGAGGCTGCATCGGAGTTACAAAGCGGGGTGAGACGGACGGCTCTCTGACGAAGGGTCGTCGGCATCTTCGAGAATGATCCTCTGGCGATTCTCTAGTGCCTGACGGTCCTCTGGCGTCAGTTGTCATCGTCAGCGTTTTTGTTTGTTCTTTGTTCAGTGCCGAGGGGGACAGATGTTGCTTTATCGTTTGCTTTACCTCTTTGCTTTCTTTGTACAGTGTCAAAAATCTCTGCATGGTTAGGGGCTTGTCGCGGGTTGATCGTTCGACCCTGAGATCAAAAAAGTAAGTCGGTTACTAGACCGTCGGGTGATCAAGCCTTATCGTTATGCACCCCTGACCCACGGGGATCGGGGTGACTTCTGTCTTCAGACGAGCTTGACCCTTTAGATTGGCTCTGGTAGAAACTTGTGAAAATCTTCTCCTGACCCACGAAAAACATAGACCAGTCGTCGTAAGTAGGTTGTAGACTGTAGCTCTCGGACCACAGGTACCCGAAGTATATGATCCGACACGACCTATTTTGAAATTTGTGGAACCGGAAAGACACATGATTTCTCGAAATGACGGCGAGACTTTTCTAAGAGCTGAAGTACAACTTGGCTACGCCCTCCCTTTTTTTCAACCATACTGCCTCTGGTTATTACGACGGAGGGATCCCTGCGTCTAGGCTCGACCATTTTTTAATCGTGCGTATTGATCGGCAACATCCGTCTTGGAATACCCCCCCCCCCCCCTTTTTTTTTTCTATGGTTGTTGTTAAGTAAAAAGTTGAAAAATAAAGAATCGTCGTACTAACAGTAACTCCTTCCAATCTAAAAAAATCATTTTACCAGGCACGCCATGCTAATTGCATTATTTTGATGACGTTATTTTTGCTAGTAGGGGTTACCGTTGCTGTTTCTCTTCATGAAAAGTATAATAATTTTTTTGTATGAATATATTTTTTTCTTATTGAAGTATTGAAAAGTATAATTCTTATATTTTTAAAGTTAATCGAATCTATAAAGTAGATAACACAGAACTGAAATACACTTATTACTTTTCAGGGGCAACCAAAACTAGATAGTAGTAACCAACGTATTTACAGCCTAAAATTTTGAGCTGGCACATTTTATTAATATTGTTCAGAGGTAAGAGTGAGCTTAAAAAACTAAAAATTAAACCTGGAGGTATCCCAAAATCAATTTATGTCAACTGCCAATTATCAAATGTCCATTAAAGGATACAAAAAAATAACGGAAAAATTTGTGTGAACTGGCAAAAATGAATAAATGTGAGATGTCTTCTTGATTGCCCAGCCATGTTCACGGTTCACCTTCCAGATTGATGAAGCATATCTATAGCTCGCACGAATCGCAGAGCAGTCTAGTACCTACCGCCGTGGCACTGTGGCAGCCGACTATATGGGCGCCCCCGTCCCCGGAAACCTTCCCGCGGAATCAGACGCACGGAGCCTCTCGCTCCGCTCTCTGCCCAGTGCCCCCGCAAGCACCGGACAGCGCCGCGCGTCAAGAATGTCCCGCGCGGATGGAGGAGCCGGCGGCGACGCGCACGGAGCGTCGGGGCGGCTGGAGAGCATCCTAACCGACTCGTCGGTGCCGTTGGCGCAACGCGCGTGGGCGGCGACAACCATCGAGCTGCGGCTGCTCACGCGGCTGGCGGCGCCGGCGGTGGTGATGTACATGATCAACTACCTCATGTCCATGTCCACGCAGATCTTCTCCGGCCACCTCGGCAACCTCGAGCTCGCCGCCGCGTCACTCGGGAACACCGGCATCCAGATCTTCGCCTACGGGCTCATGGTAACGCCCCTCTCCGCCTCTCTCTCCCCCCATCCGTTGCGAATTTTCTGATTGGCTGCATAGATTTTTGTGGCGCAGAGGAATTGGACAGCCTCGAAATATATACTACTGCTTACTCGAATTCGGCAAGAATAGTAGGGCGCCCTAGATAGTTGGGTGCGGAAAGAACGCGTTTGCAGGCTCAAAAAATGCATTGGTTTCCCAGTTCTTGTCCCGGCTGGAGAAAAGGAAAATTTTAGTTCTTTTGGTGGCCAGCCGAAAGTGAGACCTCAACTGCTTGCATTCTGCATTAATAAACACGAGGTCACCACCTCCGCGATCACATGGCCTACAGCAGCCAGAATAAGAACTCTCCATAGGTTTGACTAAAATGCTGTTTAAGGTAGTTTAAGTGATGTGTTCCTATCAGAACAGTACGATTTTTGGGGAATCTTGTTTCAGTACAATACAGAAGTTCCTGTCGCAACTCGCAACCCGCGAAGACCGGAAGCAGAAGACCATATATACCAGTAAATTCAGTTAATGACACCACCATACCTCGCAAGAAATTCAGAATATTGCTGGATCCACAAATTCAAAGTATTCATGTCAAGAAAACAAATCGACAGCTAGAAATTCGTATAGACCCATGCACATCGGAAGTTACCATGACCGGTGAGGAGGCGGGTGGGTGGATGGGTCTCGAAGGCTGGAGAGCCGCGTGATCGCTTGGACTAACAGGCCCCTTTGGGAACTCCAATTTCGATTCCGGTGCTGTGGCCAGGAGAAGGCGAGAAGCCCAGTGGCAGCTTGGAACGTATCGGAAGCACACGTACCTAAAAGCTGCAGCTAGCTTTGCTCTGGCCCAGGTTACTGTAGCTAAAACGAGCGGCGCCGCAGGCTCCTCGTGGTCATCGACGTCGGCCGGCAGTAGGCAAGTCGATCGTCGTGACCTCTTCTGGATCGTACCGTCATGCCATATTCGCCCTGTCATGCGGCTCTTTTTCGTTTCTAGATGTTCTAGTTTCTCCCTGATGGAGAATTTGGTATCTTACCAAGACTTCTGTTAGCAGTATATAATTGCTTACCAGCCACCACTACTACGTGACTTGGTCCCGGCTCTCAAGTGACGACAACATATGGGAGAACACCATACGTCCCCATCACCATCAACGATTCAACATCAATGTGTCTTGCTCCTCGCTTTCTCAAGGATGCTTCCTCTGTTTTTAAATTAATGTCGCTGTTAATTTTGAGCATTTGTTTTATTTAAAAGATTAGTTTAAATATATAAAATTTTAAGTTGTGATTCAAATAACTCTAATGATTAATAAATATATAATTTTTATTAAATTTTTTAAATAAGACGAATAATGAATGTTGATATTAAAAATCTACAGCGAGAGTATGCTGTTGCGCCATAGGATCCATATATATATTGCTGGCACAGTTAATGTATCTAACATGAAAGAACAAAGAAAGATTATTTCACATTTCATTCGGATGCTACGATTATTATGCTGATTTTCTGATGTTGTTGGGAGAAACATTAATCCGTCATTCTGTTACGGAGTCTGTCTCCTTATACCTCAGCATCAATGAAAGCTAAGCGTAAGTTTGGATGCATGACAACGCAAGCCGACCAAACTTTGGCTCCCACGCGCGATTTGGTGTGCGCTTGGACATTTTTTTTTTTTGCCCTTTGTACCAATAATAAAATGGGGCACTAACTGAATACTCCCTCCGTTCTTTAATTAATGTCATCGTTGACTTTTAAATTCAACTTTGACTATTTGTCTTATTCAAAAAAAATTTGATAAATTTCATATATTTTGATATAATTTGATTTATCATTAGAGTTATTTGAAAACAACTTAAAATTTTACATATTCGAATAAATTTTTGAAATAAGACAAATTATCAAAGTTGATTGTAAAAGTCCACGAAGACATCAATTTAATTTAAGAACGAAGGGATTACATAGTTATGTGACCGTGTATCACAAAAAATAATTAAAATATTTGGCAAGTAGCGGAATGAGAAATCAGCACAGTTTAGGATGAAATTGGATGATGGGCTCTAATTGGGCTTTATTCCTTGCATACATTGGGTAACTAGACCAGGCCAGCCTAGGTGGCCATACCCCTTCGTTCTTTCCTTCTACCTGCCGATGGCAACTGAAGCCGCAGCCATGGAGTCCTGCATGCGCCGCAAGAGGACAAGAGTTGAATAAGCTCAACTGAAGGTAGGGTAGGTGGGATTTGGTGACGGACTTAGACTTCCCAACCTCGCCCTAGTGGATCCGCCTCTAAAGCAAGCGCCAAGTTAGGAAAGCACCTACTCTTTTTCATTTTTATATTGATGTCGTTACTGACTTTTAATATCAATTTTGACCATTATTCTTATTAAAAAAAAGAGGCAATTACAAAACCGAACCTTTTTTGGACTCCAATTCTAAAAATAGACCTGTTTTCTTAGCTTTGCAAGAATGGACCTCTTTTTAAAATCCGAAACAGCGGGCAGCCCCTATTCCGTTTGGAGCACTTAACGGTGTTAAATCTCATGTAAAAGGACATCTTTGCCCTTTGCAAAAATAGACCTCTTTTATAGCAAACAAATTTAATTGTACCTCTGTTTTGAACATTGCGCAAATACGAATACGTGAATATTTTGTAGCACGATGTAAATAATTTAAAATATACTTTTTATTGAATAAAGTTTGACTTGATTAAAAAATTAGCAGTATATCTCATATTATTTCTACCACAAGCAAGCAACAATCAAAATCACAAACATATTGCTTAGATATCACAGTGAAACATAACATATCCAACACAATACTTGTCCAACAAAATCAACAATAGTCTCCGGCGACTATAGCATCATACAAGTTAAACAAAAACGAACCACAACATCATACAAGTTCAACAAAATCAGTCCATAACACCATACAAGTTCAACAAGTAGGTCACACATTACATGATAAATTTCAAAAACCAAACCATGAACCAAATCTTCCTCCGACAGTAGCACTCCTTCCCTCTCCACTTCCCCTACCTCTTGTCCTTTCCCTTCCAGTAGCTATTCCTCCAACATCTATAGCACTTGCACCTTAATTTTCAGTAGCAGTCTCATGTGCACTTTCAATACCACTTGCATTAGGTTAGAATGAAGCAAATTAATTACAAAGAAGCAAAAATAAACAAGAAAATTTGGTATTTAAATTAGAATAGTAAAAAATTAATCTTACTTAGTTTTATGTGCTGGTTGAGGGTCATTACTTCCTTCCCTACCTCTTCCCCTTCCCCTTCCAGTGCTATTCCTCCACCATCCATAGCACTTGCACCTTCATTTTCAGCAGCAGCTCCATATGCACTTCTAATGTCACTTGCACTAGGTTAAAATTAATTACAAAGAAGCAAAAGTCAGCAAAAAAATGATATTTAAATCAGAATACTACACAATTAATAGAATGGCCACTTACTTAGAATCTGCCACCTTTTTCGACGAGGAGAGCCTCCTCCTTTGACTAGCAGTAGGTCCTCCTTGGCAATATTTTGCTGTGTGGCCTAGTTCATTGCACTCACTACATCGACTTTTTTTTTTACCAACTTCATCGGATGCTTTGATCCTAGATACTCTTGGTCTTCCCGGTTTTCTTCTCAATTTAGGCTTCTTTAATTTGTATCCAACATCAACCCGTGGTCATTGCTCTTGAGATGTCATTGGTTCAAAAACACCTTCATATGTCTTCCTGAACCTTCCAACAGAGAAGTAACTATGGACAAAGTCTTCCATATTTACCTCTGAACTAACATTTACAATGGTAGCTAAAGCATGGCTACAAGGTTTACCACAGACTTGCCAAGCCCTACAGCTACAAGTTTTTTCTGTCAAGTTGATTGCATGTCTAACTGTGGCCACTGTGACCTCCGCAGTTCCATTTCCACATATTAGAACTTCATGACTTTTGATATTTTTGCTTTGGGCATTGAGAGCTTTTGTAATAGCCGAGATGATTGTTCTCACCATTTTGTTACCTATTTTGCGCCTTAATTCAAACTTTTTTATGATCATTGTTCGTATCCGATCAAGCATTTGCACAATATGCATATCTTTGGTTTTTGACACCCTACTATTGAAACTTTCAGAGAGGTTGTTGTTGATGTAGTCTACCTTACATTGTTCTCCGAACTTACTTCTACTCCAAATGTGAGAATGGTTCTCATCTAACCACACCAATGCATCAGGATTCTTCTCTTCGATCTTACTCATATGAAAGTTGTACTTATCAATTGTGAAACTCTTAGCTGCAGTCCACATGTTCTGAGAATGTAAAGACCCTTTGTAATGCTTCTTCATGTTCTTCCACGAATGTCTCATGCATTCTCTATGTTCCACCCCCGGAAATACATCATTCACTGCCACCTCTAATCCTTTTCTTATATCAACAAGATAAATCATAATGCATCACATTTAAGTTTAAATGTAAAATTCAAGAGTTACCTCTAGATATTACTTTACCTGCATCTGTGCTGATAACCAACCCTATAGGATGATCAATGGCTTGCTTCAACTTCTCAATGAACCATGTCCAACTCTCCTTGGACTCGGTCTCAATCACTCCATATGCAACTGGAAATAGCCAATTATGTCCATCAACAGCAACAGCAGCTGCAAGCTGACCTCTTGACCTCCCTGTCAAGTGTGTGAAATCCATAGCTATGTAAGGCCTACAACCTTGCAAAAAACCATCAATGCATGGTTTTGGAGCAAGAAAGAATCTTCTGAAGCACACATCTCCATTATTCTCTTCAGTATCGTACTCAACAATACTGCCAGGCATTGATTTGAGTAGCTCGACATGGTATGTAGGTAATATTTCATAACTATCATCTCAGCTGCCATATATGATGTCAAGAGCCTTCTCTCTGCCTCTGAAAACCCTTCCATTGGGCACCTCTATCTTGTACTTCTTTTTAAGCTCCTGCTGCAACTCTTTCGGGCCCATATAAGGCTTCTCCTTTAGAAATTCCACGGCTTTAGCAGCAACCCATGAATTTGAGGCCATGGTGTCACCACACTTGTTAACTGAACCACAAGTGTGCTTCGGTCCATTCATCTTCACCTACAACAAAAGTGGCACACAAATATATTAGTACAATACCACAAATCTCAATAACACAAAAAAAAATGTTACACTAAAAATATTACCTTGCATCCAACGTATTTTGTCTTGCTAGTAGAAGCAAAAAAACTGCCACTTGCAGCCCTTATCTCTTCTCAAACATACAGCTCTAAATCTGTTCTTATCTGATTTTATGGAACTAAAAGCATGATCATTTAGTATAGCATGTTGAGTAACTGCATCTTTGCACTGCTTCACATCTGGAAAGACTGCCCCCACATCAATATATGGAGCATCAATATCATATGAGAAATTAAAGATATCATCATCATCATCATTAGCATCTACTACTTCATCATCAGGATCATACTCAGAATCATGATCAGAGTCAGAAGAAGCAGTCAAATCAGTATCATAGCTGCTATCACTCAATGCTCTAAGAGAATCTGTGTCAGAGTACATCCTCTCCTCATCAACTCCTACTGGATCCTCATCATATGCTCTTTTTTTTTGTGTTTATCGTCCCTCTTAGTGGATATAGCACCCTCTTGTGTGAGTTGAGTTGAATCAACTCGAGGATCCAAATCTAGTGTAGGAGTACTTGGTGTTTCTAATACCACACGAGTCAGTCTATTCCTCACAGTAGGATGCAATGCACGCTTGGTAGGTGAAAATTGAAGTGGACCATCAAAGTCTTTGATTATAGCATCAATGCGCACCTCTCCTTTATCTATGTTCAGCTGAATCTAATTAAGCAATTGTTCATCACTTTTTATTGGGAAACAAGCATCAACATTATCTTCAAATGATTGCCACAAAGTGATATATTGCTTAGAACCCCACATGAAATGCTTAGCTATATGATTAATTAATTCCATCATCTCATAGCTACTTGCATCAACAACAACCGGTGGTAATGTTTTTCTTCCGCAATAAGTCTTAGACCCCTCATCCGGAAGACTGAAATATGAACGCATTCTAACAATAATACTCACTTCCTTAGAAACCAACCTAAAATTAAATCATAGGGTAAACAATAAGTATTGTTGCTCCATAACAAACAAACACACTACCAACATTATGTTTATGACTTCAAACAAAAGATTGAAAGAATTGCTATACCGAGGATTTGTTGAAGTCGAATCCATTGCGTCTAGATGTCCTGCTCACTGCGCCTCGCGGACTC
>BCLG01000023.1:95073-109600 GCA_001602295.1 Zoysia matrella | reverse complement strand
CCCCCGAGAGTCCCCCGCGGTCCTCGCGCCCCGCGCCCCGGCGGCCTCGCGAGCTCGCCTAGGGTTAGGGCAAGAGAGAGGGAGAGGAGAGAAAAGCATGCACGAGCACGAGGGAGAGAAAAGCACGCACGAGCACGAGTTGAGAGAGCACGGGGATAGAATAAGAGAGGGGCAAACTTGTCCTATTCTAAATTTTTTTTCTTTTTTTTATTTCAAAAATTGAACTCTAACTGACGGATTGCAAAAGAGGGGCAAACGGCTTCTTCGAATTTGAAGAAGAGGTCCATTCTTGCAAAGTTGAAAAAAGAGGTCCATTTTCAGAATTGGAGTCCAAAAGAGGTCCGGTTTTGCAATTGCCCCTTAAAAAATTGTTTAAATTTGTAAAATTTGAAGTTGTGATTCAAATAACTCTAATAATAAATCCAATTATAACAAAATATATGATATTTATCAAAAAAAATTGAATAAGATGAATAGTCAAATTAATATTAAAAATCAACGGTGACATCAATTTAAGAACAGAGGTAGTAAATTTTAGGGGTCCTAGGATTTTATAGGTCCTGTTCCATCACCCACTCTACCTCGATCAATCGACGCCGGAAGTTTGGTGACTCCACGTTCTAGGGGACATTTTGTTTATACCCAAGCTTAGTTATACCAAAGTTTGGTCTTACCAAATTGAGAGCAACTCGAAATTGTTGGTAGTAAAAAAATTTAGATAATGACCTTACCAAATTGATGGCAACATGTAGAAAACTAGCATTTGGGTTGTAGCCATACCAATCTTTAATAGTTTTTTTTACTATTTAAACCTTTTTAATTAAATATTTTAAAAAAAACATCACAGACTATGTTTTCACAATCTAAGCGGTTTCAGTCACGCTAGATATAATGGCATATCTTATGAAGAAGTCACACCAGTCCATCTGATGGGATAACTGCCACGTCAACCATGGACGTCCGACCAAATCAACATTGGTCACACCAATCAGGCTGGTGTGACTGGATTCGATCATGCCGATCCAATCGGGCCGACTCTCCTCCATGGCAGTCTTCTTCCCCCAACACTTGTTTTCCTCTCGCGCCTCTCTTTCTCTCATTCTCTGTTATTTCCCCTCTCAAATCCAGCCAAGTTTGAGCTCCCCGCCTCAACAGTGGAGCATTGCTTCCTGGAAGGTAGCTCTCTCAACCCCTTCCTGTAGATTTGAGTTTCATGCAAGTTTTAATAGGTTTAGTGTAGTTACAGTTTAGGAAAATGTGGATATTTTTTCTGATGATTATGTTGCGGTTGATTTGGATGTCACATATCGCTCGGTTGGCATATTAGCAGTTAAAATTAATGTGTTTGATATTTGACATCCAAATCAATTACAGTTCTATAAATCATCAACCAAAAATATCCACATTTTCCTTAATTCTAAAACCTACTAAAACTTGCATGAAACTCAAATCTACTCAAAGGGATGGAGAGAGCTACGCAGTAAGCAATGCTTCAAAGTTGAGGCAGGGGGAAGCTTAAACTTGCATGAGCTACTAGATTTGAGAGGGGAAGGCTGGCGAAGGAGAGAGAAAGGGACATGCACCGGGAAGAGAGAAGCTTGGAAGACGAATGCTGTGCAGTGAAGGTGGTCTGGTTCATATCGACATGAGTTACACTAAACGGATCAGCGTGACTCCAGTCATGCCAGCCCGATGGGTGTGACCTACATCGGAGGTCTAAAAATTATTGTTAGAATTTTTTAACATCAAGATAAAGACAGTGAGATTTTATTTTATAGATTTGATTACAAAGAGTCAAACAGTGAAAATGGATTATAAATCAGATATACCATTATACAATTGTTTGAAGTATTTTAATTCAAAAAATTTTGAAACATGTGCAACCATCAAGAGATGCTGCGTCAGCACCAAACAACTTTGGCAATCCTGCTGGCGGCGCGAGCGACTGTATTTTTTACCCACATGAACGCTAGCGTTGGCAGTATTTTTCCATTGGCACAGCTAAATTTTCATTGGCTTGGATCCCAAACTTTGGTAAATAAGCAAACATTAGCCAAATTTCAAAGACTTATCAATATTTGAAAATGCGAACAGGGTAGTTCATTTGTGCGCCCGCACGCCAGCGAGACGGGGTGAGAAAAATGGCCGCCAAAGCGCCATCATGTGTGGGCTAGCTAATATTTAGTGCCGTGCATCCAGTCGGATCGAGTCAAAACAACCCCTAAATTTTATTTGCATGGTGTCTAGAAAGCACAGTTGTGACTAGTTGTATGTAGAGTTGTGTTCTCAATTACTTCAACGTCATCAAACTGTGAATGAATGAGAGAAATTTTCCACATGGCGCTTACCAATTAGATCACGGATCTAAGGCATAAAAATGGAAACAAAAGGAAGCACAATGCTATCCTGTAATATTATATCTTAACACGATTAGTTCAGAAAAATTTATATATTGCAAGGCACTCCAAATACATCATTTTTCCATCATCAAGTATAGTCACCAATGGAAGAAAATTTTGCCCGATAAATTGTAACCCATCTACCGGTATGAAAAAGGAATGTGAAAGCAACTTGGCAAGTGAGGTCCTTCACTTGGTATCTGCTGTCATACTTTCATGTATCAATTACTGTTTGTTTTTAAATACATTGTTCATTGAAAAAGAAGGCTAAAGACATTTGATACTCGCAGCTGGGCATGGGCAGTGCAGTGGAAACGCTTTGTGGGCAAGCCTACGGTGCACAGAAGTATGAGATGCTCGGCATATACCTTCAACGCTCTGCAGTGCTACTGTGCGGCACCGGCATTCCACTGGCTGTGATCTACGCCTTCTCCGAGCCGATATTGCTGTTCCTTGGACAGTCACCGGAAATCGCACGTGCGGCATCAATCTTCGTGTATGGTCTTATCCCTCAGATCTTTGCCTACGCCATCAACTTCCCTATCCAGAAGTTCATGCAGGCGCAGAGCATCGTTCTACCAAGTGCATACATATCAACTGCCACACTTGCGCTTCACCTGCTGCTGAGCTGGCTGATCGTGTACAAGGTCGGCCTCGGACTGCTTGGTGCCTCCCTGGTACTGAGCTTGAGCTGGTGGATTATCGTCGCAGCACAATTTGGATACATCGTCATGAGCCCGAAGTGCCGACATACTTGGACTGGGTTCACCTGGCAAGCGTTCTCTGGCCTGTGGGATTTCCTAAAACTCTCGGCTGCGTCTGCCGTGATGCTTTGCCTTGAGACCTGGTATTTTCAAGTTTTAGTGCTCATTGCTGGGTTGCTTCCAAACCCTGAGCTTGCCTTGGATGCGCTCTCTGTATGGTATGTACAATATACCCATCCATTTGCAATTCACAGATAAAAAATCATAATTTATTTTCTGATTTCTATAGTTCCAGGAATAAGAATTTATATGTTGATTTCTCCCCATACTGTACAGCATGACAATTTCTGGATGGGTGTTCATGATATCCGTAGGATTCAACGCTGCTGCCAGGTATGTATCTCAAGAAATATACCTGACAATTGCTGGAAATTGAGAATATTAAAGTTCCTTACTAGCGTACCTGGACTTCTGAATATTTCCAGTGTGAGAGTGAGCAACGAGCTTGGTGCCGGCAACCCAAAGTCTGCATTTTTTTCAGTGTGGGTTGTCACTGCGCTCTCTACACTGATTTCTGTCATCCTTGCCATTGTGATCCTCTGCCTTCGCAACTACATCAGCTACCTGTTCACAGAGGGTGTGGTGGTGTCAAATGCCGTGGCAGATCTCTGCCCACTCCTTGCCATCACACTCATTCTCAATGGCCTCCAACCAGTTCTGTCAGGTTAGACTTCAGAAATTCTATACCATTTGAATATGCTTTGTAGCAAAAAATGAAGTTCTTGTGTATTCAATACGAAGTGCTTCAAATCTTATTTTGCATATTGTGTGTCACTTGAGAATCTTGAAGGCTTTGTCTTTCACTCCTGTTCACTTAATAAGTAGATTCTTTTTATAGTCATTCATGTATACAAACTTTAGAAGCTTCAATGATTAGTGTCTCGATGTCCAACTCTAAGTTTAATATTTTGATTTGTTGCAAGTTTGAATTTGGCCATCTATCAGAAAAAGCATCTTCAAATTTCACTTCGGTCACAAACTATCACCCTACCAGCCAACATGTAGAATTTATAACAGAGACAAGTAAAGCCTTATAGAGGTCACTATCATTCGATACCTTTTAGCTGCTAACCAACTTTTTGTTGCATCATGATCATAAATGGTGATTCTACACATTTTTAACAAGTATAAATACTTGCACATAGGTGTTGCCGTTGGGTGTGGATGGCAGCAATTTGTAGCTTATGTGAACATAGGCTGTTACTACATCATCGGTGTTCCCCTTGGTGCTCTTCTCGGTTTCTTCTTCAAGCTTGGTGTAAAGGTATTTGAACCACAAACTGATTGTTTTCCCTTTGTACCTAATTATGTCTTTTAACTCTATTGTCACTGGACAGGGTATTTGGGGTGGAATGATAGGAGGAACATGCATGCAGACTGCCATTTTGTTGTGGGTCACCTTGAGAACAGATTGGAACAATGAGGTAGCCACTTCAGATATTATACTGCAGACAGCCACATTTTTGTTTTCATTCTTAGTATTTATTAATTATTGTTGAAAGTAGCATCATGGATGCTATAGGAGGGGGCAAGCCCCTAAAATATATTGAATCTCATGGATTGAATCTAGGCATGCTTGAATCTAAGGGAACTTCCTTTTTTTTGCAATATGAACCACGACGAATTCATAGATAATTGTTGAATGCACTTTGCCACTGTTTGATTAACCTCACCGAAAGTTTAACCATTTCTATCCATGTACCCAAAAGATCAAAAAGATTAGTTCAAAGTTCGTAGTACCTTCTACTCCCATTGACTGTTGGTCCGTTTTAATTATGCTCTTGAACGTTATGATTGTGCTCCTTTAAACCTTTTCTTAAATAATTTTAAGTATTGCTGGTCACGAATTTCAGTTCTTTGATATTTACCGGCGTGGCCAAAATGATTATATAATGGCTCAATCTCTTCTGTATAAGATTCCCAGTTTGTCCTTATTATAGAACCTTATTTTGATCATTATATTTTCGAACAATGGAGTCTTATCATATTATTGCTGAGGTTGTTCTCTCTTGCATAACTGTTCAGGTCGAGGAAGCACAGAAAAGATTGAACAAGTGGGAGGATAAGAAGACAGAGCCTCTTCTTGCAGGTGTCAGCAATGACAACTAATGAATGGATTCAAATCAAAAGACTCCAATTCAACCGTCCAGCATTATGCATTGGGAGGGTCCACCCAGCTAGCCGACAAGCTAATTTCCAGTAGAGTGATAAACTAAATGCTTAGATGTCGAATAACTGCCACGCCGACAACTGTTCCTTGAGATCCCAAATGCTCAGATACAGTTGAATAGAGTCTATACATTTGAGTTTTAGGGAATTTTTCCTTTCCATTTGAGCCTTTTTTACGTTGGAGATTGTAAACAAATCTTATAAATTTAACACAATATGAGATGTTTAAAGCCTCCTTTGGAGAACGTAGGATTTCTCAAAATGTAATATTTGAATTTCTCTCGACTTGCAGTCGTACAGGGATTGAACACGAACGCCTCATCTAGTGTGTTTGGGCTTTCGAGAAGAGAGTGACAGGAAAGAAACTTTCCTACCACATGGATGTTATTGTCAGACAATGATTTATCAGATGAATTTGCTTGTGTATGAGTACTCTGTGTAGTCATCCTATACAGGCTAAACATTAAGAGGAAGTTAAGTTTCTAAAAAAGGGATAGGTACGTAACCAATTGATTGTTTCTCACCTCATTGCTAAGTAGTAGTACTGCTGCCTGCTGGCTAATCTCTACGTCGTGATCATAAGTGATGATGTGATATATTTCTACTCCTAACATGCAATTTATTCCACGCACATGTTGATGCTGGATGTAAATCCAAACATTATTTACAGGAAATGAGGGCATCTCCGTCAAGCGCAGCATAATTCAGGAAGCTTGAACTTGGTTAAGGGTGCGGGTATTCACTTTAACCATCAAAGCTAAAATCTTCTTCAACAGACTAGGAGTAGTAATTAAAGATCATATGGGGCACTGGCGTCCAACCTAAAGAACTGATAAGCATCGGATGCCAACAAAGAGTAAAAGAGTACTTTCTCCATTCCAAAAATAAATATCATTTTAGATTTTCAAACATTTAATTTTGACTATTCATTTTATTCAAAAAATTATAAAAGTATTACCAATTTTGTTGTGAAGTAATTTATTATTAAAATTTTTTTGAAATATGATTTAATTATTTTTGTATTTTGTATTTTTGTAAATTTTTTAAATAAAATGAATGATTAAATGGTAATTTTAAAAATAAAAATGTCATCTACTTAGAATGGAAGAGTAAATACTACGAGGAGTACTCCCTCTGTCCTAATTAATTTTTTTATAGAGTTCACAAGTTTTCTCTTTTTACTTGTTATTCTCACTTCTCAATATATTTTTTTTCTATTTTTAATATATTTTTATCTCTGTCTATCTCTTTTTTATTTTCAAATTTTTTTCACTGTTTTTAATCTCCGTGTCATAAAATGACAAGTAAAAAAGACGGAGGAACGGAGGGAGCAGTAACAACGAAATACTGCTACCTCGTGACCGGTGCGCCGCTCCGTTCTCTATTCTGCAGACTCGGTCATCGATTCCCTTTCCCACCCTTTTCTCTCTTCTTCCCCAAATCATTGATTCATATGACACCCGCACGCTAGCTATAGCCGCGACATCGGAAAAGCAGCAAGGCTGTTCGGCTGTGCCACGTACACGTAAGGAATGACGTAAGGTTGGGAACATGGCATTAACCACGCGTGCGTGTCGCTTGTTGTCCGCGTCATCGCTGACGGCACCGTCTGCGGAGCGCTTGTCAGCAAGATTGGCTCGCGTGGAAATACTGCAATTATGCTGCTAGCTACGTCTGCACTGTGTGTCACCCCTTGCTTCTAATCGAAGCCGCAATCGTTTTCATGTCTTCATTGTTGTTTTGTTGCAGAAAATCGACTCGGCAACGCTTGGTCGACAAAACTTTAATTCTATAGCCACGTGATTATTTTGTGTTAGAAAATATACTCCCTTCATTTTAAAATTTTTATCAATTGCTGATGACAACACTTTTCGAACGGAGAATACATAGTGATCAGTGAATATACTGGTTTCCTTGGCCATGTGTAGGAAGTCCCTACTCCCTGAGTGAATCTGTCGTTCCGATCTCAAATACTATAATGGAACATAAAAAATACTCTCTTTATTTTTAAATTATTGACGCTGTTGATTTCAGACATTAGCTTTGACCATTCATCTTATTAAAAAAAATTTGATAAATATTATATATTTTATTATAATTTGCTTTATTATCAAAATAGTTAAAACTATGAATTATAATTTTACATATTTTAATTAATTTTTTGAATAAGATGAATAGTTAAAGTTGATATCTAAAACCAAGTCTCAATGGTTTGAAAACCGAGGGAGTAATAATTAGGAAAGAACCAGTCACCGTATCGCATACGGCGACTCTAGACCAGGGTTTACTATTTCTAAAACCGGTTGGGATCGGTTTAACGAAAACCGCGAAAACAACAAAAAAAAACCGGTGGAAAACCGCTTCAAATCGAAAATTCAAAATTTGAACGAACTACTACAATAAACCGGTCGGTTTCACCGGTTAGCCGCCCGGTTTTCGGTTTCAGATTTCAAAAGTTGAAACCCACCGGTTTCACCGGTTAGCCGACCGGTTTTACCGGTTTTCGGTATTTCGAATTTTTTCAAATTTTCAAATTTTTTTAAAATTTTTAAAATAAAAACCGGACTGGTTTCACCGAAAACCGCGAAAACCAGCCGGTTTTGAGTGGTTTTGTAAACCTTGCTCTGTACACGGTTGAGACTTGGTACACGATGCAGACCGTATGCTGTACGTAATTATAGTTTGCAACATGCCGCCGAAAATGACCGTTGCATTCGTGCCTGGACCGCTACCGCCAACCGTTCAGTACTCTACTACTCGTATAGTGAACAAAGCAAATTCCACGTTCGAAACCTATTCCAACCAACGTAGCAGCTGGCACCATTCAGCTTGCGTTTTTCTTTTGGAGTCTGGCCCCCTTTTTTTTATATATATAGCCGCCAGATAGCCGCCACCGCAACCAGCTGAGAAAATACGTTATATGCAGCCCACAGAGTGTCTCTGATCGAGCAGGTCTCTGCAGCCGATCCTCGGGAGCCACGGGATTGAAAATATCGCCGCGCCATGGGTAGCCCCGGCGGCGAGGAGCCGAAGCTCCACAGCCCGCTGCTGCCGGCCGCCGGCGGGCTGGCGACGGCCAGCGGCGTCGAAGGGCACGAGGTGAGCGGGCAGCTGGAGAGCATCCTGAGCGACGAGTCCCAGCCTTGGGCGCGGCGGATGGTAGCGGCCTCCGTGGTGGAGATGCGGCTGCTGGTGCGCCTGGCCGCACCGGCGGTGCTCGTGTACATGATCAACTACCTCATGTCCATGTCCACGCAGATCTTCTCGGGCCACCTCGGCACGCTCGAGCTCGCCGCCGCATCTCTCGGCAACACCGGTATCCAGGTCTTCGCCTACGGCCTCATGGTAAGAACAGTACTATTACAAATTTATACTGATACCCTGTTTTATGTTGATAGATAGTATGTTCGTTTAGTTCTAGGATGAAGAGAATTTGGTGTCTGGCAAAGTAACAAAAGAAGCTTATGAAGAAATTAACCAAAATGAAATCCCTGGTCGATTAGCAATTCAGTTCTCTCCTGCAACGATCTGTTGAAGTGACAGTGACAGTAGTGAGATATTTGGTCCCTAGTACTGAGGGTAGGTGTAGCTTGAGTGGCGTGCTTCTCCAAAGTCCTCACGATGCATTGGTGTAGCTAGCAACCAGCAGCGTGGGCCCAGGAAGAAGAAACGTGGTTTAGTGTCTCCCTGTAGCTATCACGAGCATCTCATGTCACCGGCACTCGGTCCGGCCGAGCCATGAAGAATCCTATTCCTCGCACCGCTTAGAGCTGCCAGCTTGCTAGAATGCCGCGTGAAGCAGGCATCGTGAAGCAGCGACGTGACGTGAGAGAAGCTGCCAAACCGAACCACGAAGCCGACGAAGTTGCTGGCATACCAACAAGTGCACAAGATGGCTTTGTGCTCTAGCTCTTTGCCGCTCAGATCTCCGGATCGTTGCCTCACATGTCTTGCAACTACTATCAGTTTGAACGATGTGTTGACTGGATGACTGTGCAACAAACGAATGCAGCTCGGAATGGGGAGCGCGGTGGAGACGCTGTGCGGGCAGGCGTACGGAGCGCACAAGTACGACATGCTGGGCATCTACCTGCAGCGCTCCACCATCCTGCTCATGGCCACCGGCGTGCCGCTGGCCGTCATCTACGCGTTCTCCCGCCCGATCCTCGTCCTCCTCGGCGAGTCCCCGGAGATCGCCGCGGCGGCGGCCATCTTCGTATACGGCCTCATCCCGCAGATCTTCGCGTACGCGGCGAACTTCCCCATCCAGAAGTTCATGCAGGCGCAGAGCATCATGGCGCCCAGCGCCTACATCTCTGCCGCCACGCTCGCCGTGCACCTCGTCCTCAGCTACCTCGTCGTCTACCAGTTCGGCCTCGGGCTCCTCGGCGCCTCGCTCATGCTCAGCGTCAGCTGGTGGGTCATCGTTGTCGCGCAGTTCGTGTACATTGTCACCAGCCGACGGTGCCGGCTCACGTGGCAGGGGTTCTCGTGGCAGGCCTTCTCTGGTCTGCCCCAGTTCTTCAAGCTCTCACTCGCCTCTGCCGTCATGCTCTGCCTTGAAACCTGGTACTTCCAGATACTTGTGCTCATCGCCGGCCTCCTCAAGGATCCCGAGCTCGCATTAGCCTCGCTCTCTGTTTGGTATGTATTCTCCTTGAGCAACAAGTTGTCTAGCATTTCGTGGATGATTGCAATCAAGATGAAGACGACATTGAATTAAAATGCCTAACTTTTGTTTGTGTGCGCGCAGCATGACGATTTCGGGGTGGGTGTTCATGATCTCAGTCGGGTTCAATGCAGCAGCCAGGTACTAGATAAAGAAAGCCTCTCATTCTCTTTCTGTTCGTCAATGGAAGCCACCATACGGTACATTATCACGAGGAAATCATACCGTAGCGTGTCGAATGTGTTTGTCTAATTTGCAGTGTGAGGGTGAGCAATGAGCTCGGCGCCGGGAACCCCAGGGCCGCGGCGTTCTCTGTCGTGGTGGTGACGGTGCTGTCGTTCATCCTGTCGGTCATAATTTCAGTGGTCATCCTGCTCTGCCGGGACTACATCAGCTACATCTTCACCGAGGGGGAGGAGGTTTCTCAGGCGGTGTCCAAGCTGACGCCGCTGCTAGCGCTCACCCTCATTCTCAACGGCATTCAGCCAGTCCTGTCTGGTACGGTTGTGAACTGGCAAAAATGAAGTCCAAGTTTTGCACTACCAAAATTTGTAATTTCTGTAAATCTGCTGCTTGAGCAGGCGTGGCCGTGGGCTGTGGATGGCAAGCGTTCGTCGCTTATGTCAATGTTGGTTGCTACTATATCGTCGGGATCCCACTCGGGTGCCTCTTGGGGTTCTACTTCGACCTTGGCGCAGCTGTAAATCCTATGCTAACAGTCCTTATTTGACAACTTCATTTTATCACGCACGTGATATATATGATTGGATTATTGTCCCAAAATGCAGGGGATTTGGAGTGGTATGATAGGGGGTACCCTAATGCAGACACTGATCCTCGTGTGGGTTACATTCAGAACCAACTGGAACAAAGAGGTAAGTTTGTTTTCATTTACAATATTGTATTCTTCCTTTTTTCACATTTGATTATGTTGTAGTTGCATCAATACAAGCTGCGTAATTGGAGAGATACCCAAATTATATGTCACTCTAGCGTACTTATCTATTTCAATTTCTCTCCTCCCCGCTTTTTGTACATCGACCTTTTGAACCTCTCCTTAATTCCTACCTAGACCCTACATGACATATAAATGGAGATAGAGGAAGTGCATTAGGATACATTTCTCTACTTGCCATGTGTGAATTGAAAACATTTATCAATTTCCACTTAAAATTGTTGCACTTTTGTTATGTGCGATATTCATGTGTGTCTGTTAAATATCCTACTTTAATGAATACATTCCTCTTTATATACCACAGGTTGTACTAAAGACTAGCATTGCTTTGTTTGTTTGTTTTCGATGAAGGTGGAAGAGGCGCAGAAAAGGTTGAACAAGTGGGATGCAAAATCGCCTCTGTTATTAGCTCAAGAATGAAATGTCTTTTTTTTCTTATGAGAAGCACAAGAAATATGGGCCTGTACTATTCACACAAGAATGAAAACAGAGCTGTTGATTGTTGGTTGCACTTGAACTATCGATAGGCGACAGGTCTAGTGCCAATGGAATTTGATGTAATTTTTTTATATTTGGATACACACAAAAAGTAAAAGCAACATATTTAACATACATTTATTTTCCAAGAGTTAATATCCAACATTTATTTTAATTTACCCAATTACTCTGATATTGTGTGATCTTTTCCACGATTAATCTATAGCCAGCTACAAATACCTCTTTCATTTAAGATAGAGGAGAATACTTCTGAAAATATAAGGTTTGACTACATGGAAAAATATTTAGATGCCTTCTTTTTCTACGCCTCCCTGTCCCAGGCTCTATTGACCCAAGTGCTACCTCTCACTCTCATCTCGTCCTTGATCAGCTTGGACACTTGCCTCCGCAACAGAAATTGGTTCTGAAACACCCCTCGGTTCCTCTCGTTCCATAGATTCCAACTGTGTAAATTATGTTGTAGCTATTTTCCTCCTCTGTTCTGTCAATCACCTTGCCAGCTTGATATGCCACCATTCCTTAAATCTACTTTCCGCTTTGTCTGCTTAATATATTTGGTTGTTTGCTGCCACACAAGATTTCTTAGCACATCTGCTTTGCATACACACATGGAATTGTGATGTGATCGATCGTCTCATCTGCTTGCTCACATAGTGGACATTGTGTATTAGATGGCCAATTCCTTTAGCTAATCTGTCTCCCGTCAACACTCTGTTCTGCAGTGACAGCCACAAATGGATTTTTTGTTTGCCCTCCGCCCTTGCTCGCCACACTGCCATTGTGTCGAACTGACAGTACCGGCCATGCTATTGAATAAAGTATGCTGATTTAGTTGTATACATGTATACTGCCCTGATGCAGTCCATCTCCATTCTATTGAATCGTCAACTTTCACCATGCCAAATTTTCTGGTAGTGGAAATTTGGTTTCGCTTCTCCTCTCCGGCGACGGCAAGGAAGTAGGGTGGATTTGGTCTCTCCATGGCAGCTCTGCTGAAGATGATGGCATCAACAACTTTTTAGCATGACAAAATAGAAAATTAGGTTTCCAGACTACTACATCACAACGGTGATGATGTTGTCGCAGTGGAATAAATTTCTCCAACCTCTTCTCCATTTTATTATGGTTAGATCACTACTACAAAAAGCATTTTTTTAGACATCCCCTAGAACAATGCAGGTGGTTTTTAGCAAGAAACCGCTTGTACTAGATAGCAGATGGGCTCGGAGAAGAAAACCGCTTGCAAAAAATGTTCTAATGGAGGCGGCTGTCCTAACCTACCGCCTGCACCGTAGCATTGTCATATCATCCATCAAAGGTTCTAAGAACACATCGATATCGATTCCAGGTTGTTTTGAGTTTTGAATAAGAATAGACAATATTAGGTACTTCCGTTTCTGACACAACCATGTTGGGATGTTGTACATTGTGAGGATAACATGCTAAGTACTGTCTACCGTTCTGTTTTCACCGAAAGGATTTATGCCATCAGTACTCAATGCGAACCTTATATTGCGAAATTCCTCAGCAAACTTTGGATAGAGTAAATCAAAAAAATTTCTATTGAGTTGCGTCTGCCAGGTGTCGAAGCTTTCCTTCATTCATCATGTGCTTTTAAGAATGACAACGCATGAGTTCGGCGTCCCGGAGGTTCGAGAATAAATGTTTCAATTGATCAATCATTGGAAGGTACCACTTCATCGGGCGTGTCATCACCAGTGTCTGGGACAATAGAATTGTTCTTCCCTGTTGATTTCCTTGCATTGTCTGCGTACACATGG
This sequence comes from Zoysia matrella, assembly GCA_001602295.1. Lineage (NCBI taxonomy): Eukaryota > Viridiplantae > Streptophyta > Magnoliopsida > Poales > Poaceae > Zoysia > Zoysia matrella. The sequence goes on along the minus strand of BCLG01000023.1, from coordinate 96,365 downwards.
TTGTAGCTCTTTTTGTAACGACTAATACCATATATTAGACATTTCTGTAGAAATTTATACTCTTTGCGATACAACATACACTGATTGAGCATGCATGTATTTTTTTTAACATCCAGCGACAATGGACATATAAGCTTCTTAGCTCTATATATGGTTGTTGGTAGTTTATTGGGTTTTAGAAGTACTTTCGGTAGCAGACTCAAAACCTCTGTGAAACTACTATCAGACCATCCATTTCAAGCCTTCAACTTAAGAAGTTCAAGCACAGCACGCAACATTGTAAATTCTTTATCACATCCTTTTGTTTCCTCATATAAAAGGTCATTCGATGCTTTCTCTATTATCTCTATATTATCTAGACCTCTCTCAACCCCCATAGATATCCGGACTTGTGGTTCAACGTGACGCAACATCTCTTCAAAGTCAAATGGAATATTTTTATCATCATCTTGAGCGTCAACAGTATCATCATGATCAGGGTCAGGTTGATCGGTGTTATATTGAACTCTTAAACCATCATTACAAGCCACTTGATTCAAAACGGTATGTTCAATATTTCTGAAAGATCTATATGTCTCTCCATGCTCTGTCCATACCATGTACTTTGTCATAAAACCTCTCTTGATCAAATGTGATTGGATTACTAAAGCATTAGACAAGGCTATCTTGTTGGCACAATAGATACATGGACGATAAAATATCTCATTTTGACCTTCTCTACTTGCATGTTTCTTAGCAGCTTCTACAAATAAAGAAACATTTTGAAGGTACTAGAGAAAAGGTCTTGGTGCATTATACATCCATGATTGATCTATTTTTTTTATCTCAGTTTGCGTGTAAAGTAAAAGGGGTCAAGATAATTAATTTTTAAGTAATATACATATGATTATAACAAATAGACAACCATTAGAAAAAAAGAATTAACTAACTACATATAATTGATCATTGGAATATATATTCACCACAAAGATTTGTAAACAATAGTCAATTTAATTATCAATATCATAACCTATTGTATATATTGATCTTATATTTATTTAAAGCAAAAATTAGTCAATTAAACTATAAATATGGGTTAAAATTTTGGGGAAATTTAATTATATGGGAATATTAATAATCTCCACGAAATATTAATTGTAAACTCTACTCAATTAATTTAATAATTAAAATCATAAGAAAACTAGCATGTGGATTGATCTCATATATATTTGATGTACAAATTGACCAACTTAACTATAAATATGAGTTCCGACGAGAGTACTTCACACTAAGAGGCATTATATTTGTTACTG
>BCLG01000023.1:65394-89335 GCA_001602295.1 Zoysia matrella | reverse complement strand
CGGTGAGGTTCGGCGACGCGTGGAGCTCGACTCCCTGGACGAAATGTGACGAGCTCTTCACTGGGAGCTTCACGGCAGAGAGGGTCAGACCGGCAAGAAAGTAGTCGTCGCCGTAAATGGCCGGAGCAGGGTGCTCGACGGTGAGGTGGCCGGTCCCCGCGCCCGGTCGACGGCGAGAGCCCAAATCCCTGTGTACACAGCCACATTTTTGCCCGATTTCTTGACCAAGGAGCCGAGGGAGGTGATGGACTACAAGATTGCGAAAGAATCGTGGGGGATTATACCGAAGAAACGTCGGATTTGGAGGAGTGGTCGGCGGCTTCAAAACTCAAAAAGTTGGGCAACCTACAAATCCGGGCTCGCGGAAGAGGAAGGTGAGGAAGCAGCAGCTCTGGGGAGTTGGAGGAGCCTCGGACGTGGCTGCTCGCGAGCTCACACGACCGGAGAAGGCCGGATGGTGAAGTTCCACGGGCGACAATGATGGGTGGCCGAGGTGGAGCGCGAGAGAAATGAGAGGGAGAGGGAGAAGTGGAGTGAGGAAGAGGAATGGGGAAAGAAGGGCCCTGGCGATGGTTTTATAGGGGCGTGAAGCTTTTGGTGGAAGGAAAAGAGGCGGGGGTAGAGGCTGACCAATGGGTCCCACGTGACAATAGTGAGTACAACCAAGCTTAATGTTTAAGTATTTTGGAACAGAAACAAAATGAACAAACAATCTCGAAAAGACAATGATGGATGGCCGAGGTGGAGCGCGAGAGAAATGAGAGGGAGAGGGAGAAATGGAGCAAGGAAGAGGAATGGGAAAGAAGGGCTCTGGCGATGGTTTTATAGGGGCATGAAGCTTTTGGTGGAAGGAAAAGAGGCGGGGTAGAGGCTGACCAATGGGTCCCACATGACAATAGTGAGTACAACCAAGCCTAATGTTTAAGCATTTTGAGAACAGAAACGGAATTAACAAACAATCTCGAAAAGGGTTGAAATTTGGTAGAACATTTCTTCATCTCGTGGTATACAAGATAACCAATATGCATAGGTTTTTCCCAAGTAAGATAAAAGATATACAATTTCGAAAAATGTTACCTGATAAGGAAACTTAGAAAAATCTGCTGCAGTAAAACAGTTAACCAATTTTTGGGCTCTTAAAGAAGAGGAAATTTCTTTTTTGACCCTAAAATTTTGAGCTGTTCCTTCCTTGACCCTTTTCGAATCAAACTTCTCTGTAAGGACAAATTTTCAATTTCGGTTCTCTTTCTAGCCTTTCGATCAACTTGAGCAGCTAACGGTGTTATCTAATGGTTAATAGTACCATTTTACCCTTATAATAACTAAAAACATATTTATATGATTATTCTTGCTATTATATGTCAGTTAACATTGTAATTATCAAAATAATAATAATAATATGATATTGACTACTACATACAGTGACATTTTTCCTTTCAATGTAAAATTTAAATTTGTTCAACATAATTATTTTGAATGGAACAGGAGGCATTAGCATACCCAAGTGACATGAATATTGCACAGATCAGACATGGTCAAATATTTCAATCCAAAATGGAAAAAGAGTAGAAGGACAATAGCAAAATAATCATCGAGCTGCTAGTAGCTAGAAACCGACACATTAGCGAGTCTTGTTTTTGTTTCATACATATAGTTTTCATTCACAAGTCATTCGATGGAGTTGACACCCTGCCCGGCGGAATCCTCTGCCCCTATAGTGGCGCCCTGCCCGCCATTCTTCCCTGCATTGGACACAGGCTGCCCCGTACCTTGGCCATCACCCTGCCCTGCGCCCCTCCTGGAGCCCTGGCCAGCCCCCATCCTGGAGCCGCTGACCCCCTGCGAGGTGCCCTGGCCGGCCCCCTGCGAGGTGCACTGGCCGACGCCCTGCCCGGCGCCCTGCACGGCACTGTGGTCACCCCCTGGCTGACGTACGGCGCGGCGCCCTAGCCGACGCTTGGCTCGGCGTCCTGGCCCGGCGCGTTGAGTCTCGTGGCCTGCGCGCCCTGCGCTGCTCCGTCGCCGGCATTCAGCGCGTCGCCCACCCCAGCAGCCAGCGACTTGCCCACGCCTCGAGCCCTAACCCTAGCGACCGGAGAACGACCGCCCATGGCTCGCCGGCGGCTAGTTCCCACCTTGATCAGCGGCGAGCATCCGAGATTAGGCGACACCCCCTCCACCATCATCCGGATTCGCCACTGCCGGCTGGGGCTGCTCTCCTCTCTCTCTCTTTCTGCTCTCAGGTGTTGGTTCGTGTTCCTCAGCTCGTGAGCAGTCTGGAGATGGGGAATGAGGAGGGTAGAATGGACATTTCAGATTGCATACAGTGGCCAGTTAACGATAGAACGTAACGGAACTGACCGAAAGGCCAGAAAGGGAACGGAAATTGAAAATTTGTCTTTACAGAGAAGTTTGATTCGAAAAAGTGTAAATAAAAGAACTACTCAAAAGTTTAAGGTCAAGAAAATAATTTCTTCTTTAAAGAAATATCTTCTGAGCTCCGATATGAACGAAACTTTATGGAGATATTTTTGACAAGGTCTTCTCTCATCCTACTGACATGCACAGGAACATCTCAAAAATACGGCGAGTTATAGAATTTTGAAATCTGCTAACCGTTAAGCAGACTTAAAGAAATCCGTTGAAGGCAGATCAATTAACCAGTTTCCAAAGTCTAAAAAACTACCTCCACAGTTCTGAAAATCTTGAAATTTAAAAAGGAGGTAGAAAATTTTGGGAATAACAACTTTTGTTTTAGGATCATGTTAAATTTTGAACTGGATTCAAAACTATAAGATTTGGAAGATAGGTACTCGTTAAGGATTCAGGGTTTTGGATTGGAGTCTTTAGTCCGAAGAATGTGGCCGACCTTAGAGAAATTTTATTCCAAAATTGGGTTCTCCTAATTCATAGATTTGGTTTTTAAAAGCTGAGCTTTCTTTTTTTGGAAGGTTTGAATTCAAAATTTGAATTCTTAAGATTTTTACTTAAACCAATTTTTATTTCTCCCTTTAAGCTTCAACACATCTCTATTTAGGTTGTTTGTTCAAGAGAGCATGAAATGCTACAAGTGCGCATGATTCTTGACCTCTATCTGATGGAGAAGCTAGCCTCCGATGTATGCCAAAAAAGCACGGGCTTGCTTTGTCTTCCCTGTTGCGCACCATAGCTCGTTTACGTTCTCGTATCCACTGGCTAAGGGAGGGGTATGCCAACACAGCTCTGTTCCACCATGCCCGTCACCGAAAGAGAGAGAATTTCATCCCTAAGCTTGTTGAGAATGGTCATATCTTCACAAGACAGGAAGACAAGGAACAATCAGCTTCTGATTTCTACAACAAGCTATTGCACTACAAAAAATCTAAGCTTCTATGATGAATATATCATGACAAAAGATGAAAATGTAAATAATATTTTATTTTATGATGTTTCTTAGGGTCAAGTTCAATTTAATGACAAATGTCACTTGTCTGTCATAAAAGATAGTCATGAATGGTCATAAAAAATGTTGCAGCTAATTTGTGACGAATTTGTTATTGTCACAATGACTTGCTATAAAGCATTCACCACACCACGGTACAGTTTTACCGACCCTTATTACGGTAAGTTCGTAAAACTGGGCAACCAACTGTTGATCGCTAATTATTCTTTTAGCGACAAATGATCGGTAAAAAAAAAGAGCCCAGGAGGGAACTTAAAATTTTTTAAGGTTTGATTAAAGTCAAATTCTTTAACCTTTAACTAATAATATCTAAAAAATTAAATAATTTGTGATATAAAGAGTTGCATATAATTTATATGCAATAAAATATTATAAATTCTCTATTATTAACGCTCAAAATATTAAAAATATTGATTTTGACCAAACCTGCAAATACTTATATTTTAGAAATGAGGCACGGAATAGTATGTATACAACTAGGAAAAAAACTTTGGCAAAAATTTCACGAAAATTTTGTCTTTGTGGGTGCGACAAAGTTTGGCAAAAATTTCACAAAAAATTTGCCCGCAAATGGCATCGCATATAAACCCCATTCTTCACTATTCTTCTTACTATTTTTTTACGAAAATATTAATTATTTTGTTGTTAATTATTTAATTAGTAGAAATACTTTAAAAATATGATGTCTATTTTTTTTAAAAAAGACAGTTGGAATGGTACAGTGGAAATAATGATCAATTATTCTCGGTAAAAAATGTAAACCAAAAAATTCACGGGCCGCCAGCCCACGCACGCGCGGCTGCAGCCCAAATTTTCGATCGCACGCCCACTTTTGCCTCCGCCATCCCTAGCATTTCATTCGTTCCCCTTCTTCCCGGCCCTCGCCACGCCGCCGCCCAAACTCCCGGACGCGTCGCCGCCCCAGCTCCCCCGACCGTGCCGCCACCCCAGCTCGATCCCCCGACCGCGTTGCCACCTCCACTCGAGCCCCAGCTCCCCCGACCGCGTTGCCGCCCCCACTCGAGCCCCAGCTCCCCCGACAAAGTAGCCTCCCAAGCTCCCCTGGACTGCTCCACTGCCCCAGCTCCCCGGGCCACACCTCTGCCCCTGCTCCTCCGACCGCGTCACCACCTACCACCTGAGCCCCAGCTCCCCCGACCAAACCGTCGCCCAAGCAGATCTAGGTGCATCATCGTGGGTCAAGCCGGCACCTGCACAGCTCCCGGTAGAGCAGGGAAGCAGCACCAAGTCGAGGTTTAGCTAGCCTGCGGCCAGTAGCTACATCTACAGTTCTGTTCTCCACGTTTGTTGGTGAGCTGCATTTTCTCCCAGGCTAATCAAGTTATCGTATTCTCTGTTGTTTCCATCAGCCTGAGCATAGTTACACAAGTTCTAAGTTTTTTTTGTGTGTGCTAGCATAGTCCCCGGAGGCCTCAGGAAAGGAAAGACTGAATAGGATTATAGGAGTATTTCTAAGTGAATTACTATATGTTAGATTGTTAGTATCTGTATTTTCAATCCATTGTCAATACTAGTAGCTAGTTATAATGACTCATTTATATTCACAGCTTGAAGAAAGACATAATTTGTTTTCAGAAGTCTCTAAAGACCTGATGTCTTACCTTTTTTTTGTTGTATATATGTTTTGGTTTTCAATTATTGTAAGAAAAACTGACAAGTGAAATTTAATTTGTGGTTTCTAATGCAGACTAAAGAAGTAATGGAGTTATCCCAACAAATTAGGTAGAAGATGGAGATAGATGCTTTTGGTGAGTTTGATAATGCCTTATTATTTCTTTTTACTATTGTAATGGTTGAAACTTACATCTACAGTCAGCAATATTTATTTACATTCTCTCCATATGGTCATTGTTGTGGTTAAAACCGGGAGAAAGTTATGTTTCAACGGAAGACAGGTTCTGGCTGCTCTATTGCACATTGCCATGCCGTGGTAAGTCTAAACTGAAGTGTGCGAAGTGTAGATTTTTGGCCTTATATTTCAGATTCAAGCTAAATTTTGTTCTTTTGCTTGTTTTCATAGAAGCAAGATAAATATAAAGATGTGGAGCTATCTTCGATTGATCTATTCAAAGAGTGCCATTGTAGCAGCAAGATTGGATTTAGTGAACCAGTCCAAAAAGCAATTGTAAGTATATGCCCTTAATGATTTTACAATTGCATATGATGTCGTTTGCACATTATAGTAATCAGCGGGACACCTGAATTTCATGTTGCTTATTTGTAGGATGAAATGGAAGCCATTATGGCTGAACCTATAGAAGGCCAAGAACCAAAGACAGCAACTGAAGTTATTTCTCAAGTCTTACTAAGGTCGAAGCTTCTTAAAGCCGCCGGCATTGTGAGTGCAGCCCCAAAGATCAGTGGCAGATCTGCCATTGCGATGCGTGTGCAATAGCTAGAGTAAATTGTTAAGTTTGGCAGCTCTTGAGAAGGAACTTTGACTTTTATTTTAAATGGGATTTGAACATCTGTTCTGGAAATATATAGTGTTGTATGTCATGAGATATTATTATGGTGTTGTATGTGATGGAACATTATTGTAGTGCTATATGTAATGAAGCGTTATTTAGGATTAATTATATGGTGATGTATTGGTGAGACATTATTATGTTTTGGATGATTGTGATCCGTTGTATGCTATTGATTGTCATGTGAGATACATATAAATTTTATGATAATTTCAATCTTACAAGGTATTTCCTATGCAACGAGTTGTGAAGTTTTCTTAGTAAGTTAGTAACAAAAACAAACGTCACAATTTTGTGACAAATGGCAGGGGTGTCATAGATTTAGTGACGAATTTTTTTGTTTCATCATAGAATATGGATAGAGACACATGACAGGTGACAAATTGATTTTCGTCATTGTCGTGTCATAGAATCTAGATAATGACGATTTGTTTAGGTTCTGTGACAATACGAAACGAAATTGTCACAGAAAGCTATATTTCTTGTAGTGTTGGGAACTGCTGAACAATGTGAGTTATCGATTACTCTTTAACAGCTCGAGCTGCAGCCTCACAACCTTACAGGATCTCGATGCTTTCTCTGCAGAGGAGAAGTGTGTGAAACAATAAAAGGTTTGCCTTCCGATAAAGCTCCTGGCCTGGATGGGTCTACCGGACGTTTCTACAAGTGTTGTTGGCCCATCATCAAGTCCAGTTTCATGGCTGCGCTGATTTTAGTTCAATGTGGAAATTCAGAATTTGTGGTGCTCAACTCGGCATTTCTCACCTTAATCCCAAAAAAAGAAGCAGCGGATCAGATCAAGGATTTTTCGGCCTATTAGTTTGATTCACAGCTTTGCTAAGTTGGTCACGAAGATTCTAGCCAACAAGCTGGCCCATAAGCTTCCTGAGATGGTGGCAGTTAACCAGAGTGCTTTTATCAAAGGAACATGTATACAGGATAATTTTATGTTGGTACAGCAGGCTGCAAGGTTCTTCCACCAGCGGAAGCTCCCTCGAATCCAGCTCAAGTTGGACATAACAAAGGCTTTCGATTCAGTGTCATGGCCTTTTTTGGTGGAGGTGTTAAGGCATCCTGGTTTTGGGCGTAGATGGTGTCAAACCATCTCTGGCTTGCTCTTCTCTTCATCTACAAGAATTCTCTGCTCAGTGGATCACTAGGACAGGAAATTCAACATCAGCAAGGCTTGTGGCAAGGCGATCCATTGTCCCCTATGTTGTTCATTTTGGTCATGGACATTCTTAACGGGATTGTGCAGAAGGTTAGTGATTTGGGGCTGCTTTGTCCTTTAGCACAATGTCATCTTTGTCACCGTATCTCCCTCTCCCTCTATGCGGATGATGTGGTTATGCTCCTTTGGCCAGTGGCTTCAGATGCTGATCTAATTTTGGATATTTTAAAGGTTTTTGGTTCTGCTACAGGGTTGCATGCTAATATCCATAAGAGCGTGTCACCATCATTCGTTGCTCCAACGAGGATTTAGAATTTATCCAGCAGCGGATTCCTTGTCAGGTGCTGGAATTTCCTTGCAAATATCTTGGTTTACCCCTATCGGTCCAGAAGCTAACAAAATCCAAATCCAATCTGTCATTGATCACCATGCAAATCAAATACTTGGATGGAAAGCACACCTTATGAATAGAGCTGGATGAACTGTACAGATTAGATTTGTCATGACTTCTATGTACATCTATCTTGCGATGGCAGTGGACCTACCACGGTGGGCTTTGAAGTCAAAGGATAAAATTCATCGAGGTTTTCTATGGAGAGGGCGGAAAGATGCACAAGGGGGACACTGCTTGCTGGTATGGCCGAAAGTAACTCGGCCACTAGAACATGGAGGTCTAGGTATGCTTGACCTGACAACTTTGGGTGGGGCACTTCGTATGAGATGGCTTTGGTTAGCAAGGACTCAGCCTGACAAGCCTTGGATGATATTCCCCTTCTAGGTACAGGAGCCCATTAAAGTTATATTGCTGCAGCCATGGTTACGTTTGCCCTGGTTCCAAAACGTTTTCGTAATTGTAGAAAGGTCAGTGAAGCTTTAAAAGATTTTCAATGGATTTAGGCCATCAGGGGCGCCCTTAGTGTTGCTGCTCTCACGAAGTTATTAAAAATCGTGGATCTGCTGGGGGAGGTGCATCTTCTTCCTGGTGTCTCAGATAAATATCAATGGAAATCTTCGAGTTCTGGATAGTACTCATCAAAATCAACTTATGAGACTTTCTTTATTGGGTCTGTACATTTTAATCCATGGGATGGAAGAGGTGGGTACCTAAGAAATGTCAGTTCTTCATTTGGTTGGCAATACACAAGCATTGTTGGACTGCAGACAGACTAGCAAGAAGAAATCTCCCTCACCCAAGCTGTTGTCTTCTTTGCGATAAAGCTGAGGAGGATATCGAGCATGTTATCATTAGCTGTGCGTTCGCTAGATAAGTGTGGCTTCATTTGTTCAACAGGGTGGATCTCCTAACTTTAGCCTCTCAAGCAGAGGACACTTCTTTTGAAGATTGGTGGATTATGACAATTAGTTGGGCTCCAAACAATCTTCAAAAAGGGAATCAATTCTCTTGTCATCTTAGGTGCCTGTATAATCTAGAAACAGCGAAATGCATGTGTTTTCAATGGGGAGTCGCCAGTTGTGCAGAGGATTCACACACGCATTGAAGAGGAATTTCATTTGTGGTGTATGGCTGGAGCAAGGGAGCTTGCACCCCTCCCTGTGGTCAATGTTTGAGATCTCAGCATTGGGTCCCGTCGTTTGTGTTTTACCCTGTTATGGCTATCATGTGAGTTGTGTCTAGTGTGTGGGGTTGTGTGGAGGCTTTGTTTTTTGTTTCTTGTATTTGTGTGTTTTATACTTTGTCTATTTTACTTCTTCTTATTGAAATGATACGCAGCTCTACTGTGTATTCGAGAAAAAAGAAGAAAGAAAAATATTATGGTTAATTTTGCACGTAGGAATGTTGACCACCACTCTTTAGGCATTTGTTCTCAGACAGTTTCTGAGTGTTTACCTGTGTGGTCATCCATATGAATATTTATACAGGGTTGGGATTGAGATTTGGAGCTACCTGGGATGTGAGTAATATGAATACGAAGATCAGTATCTGGATGCACTTAGTTTATTTTCTTTAGATTTGGAGCTACACATTAATATAATTCTTCTTTCGTCTAAAGAAAATCTTCAACTTCACGAAGCTGAACCTGCTGCAAGTGCCCCCACAATCCTATGAATTATGCAACAATTTCATTAAGGACCTTTAAATAATGATTAAAAAAATCAACATGTCTCTTTTGTTAAAGCATCAATATCAGTATGTTGCCCTCGAAGTAATTTCCCCCATGTCAAGACACTTTGAAAAGAATAGTCAAAACTTTCACCATCAATGTGACCAACATGAAGGACTAAAAAATTCAATCAAGAATATGTGTAATAATGGGATCCGAAAGACACCACAGTCGTCACAAGTACTCAAAAGCAAATAACTATATGCAAGAGGAATACATACTGAAGGAAGGCTGGCTTGCCACAACGGCTGCTGGTGAGCTATTTTACAGCCATGATGTAGAATAGTTATTCTACATCTAATATTCTTTACTGAACAAAATTGAGTGAAATGCTTCAGTAATTATCGTCGATATGAAATATACTATAATTTATATTTTTTAGTCACCTTCAGTAATTGTTAAAAAAAATTCTATTCTACACCCTAGGTGTTAGAGTTATTCTTGAATAGAATTCCGGTAACAATTACTGGCGATGACCACAAAAATATAAATTGTCGAGAGTATAGTTGATATTGATAATAACTACTGAGATATTTCACTCAATTTTTTGTTCAATAATTAGTGTTGGGTGTGGATATTGAGATTAGTTCACTCAAAAACATAAATTATCGAGAGTATAGTTGATATTGATCTATGAGTGCAAACTGAAACAAATACTAAATTTGAGCATAGTTCAGTTGGTTAGATTGCAGATATTATATTCAGGTCAATTTAGTTATTTAGGGGTCCTTTGGATTGCGGGATTTTGTTTCCTGAATCCTGTGTTTTTCCTGTGAATAGAATTGATTCTTGTGAAATTGCTACGTGATTTTTGCGTTCTAAATGAGCCCTTAATACTATGCGATCTTGTCAACAGGGTGTGCGCTCTAGTTTTTTAAAAAGAAAGACTTAAAGACCCAAAGAAATAGCTAAAATATACTGAAACATTTATTACCATGAGATAAAACTCTCTCTTAACTCTCGTTCTAGGTTTTTTGAAAGGATTTAAAGACACAAATGAAAACTGAAGTACTTTTACTGTTTTAGATACTCATTCTATTTTTAAAATGTTTTCGGTGCTGACTTTTAACTATTTATCTTATTAAATAAGTATAATAAATATCATATATTTTTTATAATTTACTTTATCATTGAAGGTAATTAAAACATGACTTATAATTTTTACATTCAAATTAAATTTAAAAAATATGAATAAAAATAATTTAAAATGAAATTAGCGACATCAACTAAAAACGGAGGGAGTAAAAAATTTTCTTTACTCATTGCGCGCTTTCCTTTCTTTTTGCCAGTGGCCGCCACTTTGCGTTTGTCCTAGACTTGTCACACATCTAACCTCCCGTTGCCAAATAGCTAGGCGACGAATCAACCTCACCTGCCCAATTATAGTACTGCACGACCTATCAAGCTGCAGCGATCTACTACTATCATCACAGCGCAAGTATCATTCGCTAGCACACGGCACTAATTTCACGATCTTCGATGCATCTGTGGAGCTGACACACAACACGATGTACTGTGGCCGTGTTCTGCGGCGGCGACACGTATGCTGCATCTGTTGTCGTCAACCACATATGTTGAACACCGATCGAACTGCGGCAGTACAAACTACCACAAGCTGCAGCTATAGCAAGCATACAATTTTTGCAGAGCTCAGCTCCACACAGCTGCTAAACCGAGAGCTACTGAGATCCGAGACGTTTGCCGGCCGGCGCTATGGGTACAACGAGCGACCAGTATACGCCGCTCCTCTTGCTGGACGACAGCGTCGGCGAAGTGTCCGGCGAGGTTTGCGGCACGCATGGGGTGAGCGCGCAGCTGGAGCGCATCCTGGCGGACGAGGCGTCTCCACGGTCGCGGCGGCTGTTCCACGCTGCACGGCTAGAGCTGGGGCTGCTTGTGGCTCTGGCGGCGCCGGCCGTGGCCGTGTACATGATCAACTACGCCATGTCCCTGTCCACGAGGATCTTCTGCGGCCAGCTCGGCACGCTCGAGCTCGCCGCCGCTTCGCTCGGCAACGTCGGTATCCAGGTTTTCGCGTACGGGCTCATGGTACGCCCTCATCGAGTTTATTTCATCGTTGGAAAGGTGCATATTTTCGAACGACGCTTTTGCATTGCATGATGGTCACCTCGTTTCTAGTTTCCTGTTGATTTGGCCTCTGCTTTCGAACTCGGCAAAACATCTCCTGACTGTCGAAATCAAAGAATACAAAAATAATTCAGATTTTCAGTGTACAGATCCAGATCTGATCGACTACAAAATTAATGAGGTAGTTGGTATGGTATACTGTACCGTAAATTTGCAAGTTAAGAAAAACTGTCTTCTGTAGAAATCATTAGTTATGATTTCCCATGACCGTGAGAAACATTAAAAGGCCGTACGTTTGCATATGCATCTTTTCAATTTCGAGAGCACTGTATAGCACACGCTTCCAACTTTTTCCAGTTTGGTGATGCTAGTTGTACTAGAAATGGTAGCAAGTAAATTGCGGCTAGTTCCACGTTTCTAAGTTCGGATCAAACCTATGGATGCAGCTCGGCATGGGCAGCGCCGTGGAAACGCTGTGCGGGCAGGCATACGGTGCGCACAAGCACGAGATGCTGGGCATCTACATGCAACGCTCCTTCGTCCTGCTCACCGCCACCGGCGTCCCGCTCGCTATCATATACGTCTTCTCCAAGCAGATCCTCCTCCTGCTGGGGGAGTCCGAGAGGATCGCCGAGTCCGCCTGGGTCTACGTCGTCGGCCTCATCCCGCAGATCTTCGCGTACGCGGCCAACTTCCCCATCCAGAAGTTTTTGCAGGCGCAGAGCATCGTCGCGCCAAGCGCCTACATCTCCGCCGCCACGCTCGCTGCGCACCTCGTCCTGAGCTGGCTTGCGGTGTACAGGCTCGGCCTCGGGCTGCTCGGCGCCTCGCTGATCCTGAGCCTGAGCTGGTGGATCATTGTCACGGCGCAGTTCGTCTACATCATCACGTCCGGGAGGTGCCGACGGACGTGGACCGGCTTTTCCTGCCAGGCGTTCTCAGGCTTGCCGGAGTTCCTCAAGCTCTCGGCGGCTTCGGCGGTCATGCTTTGCCTCGAGACGTGGTACACTCAAATAACCGTTCTGATAGCTGGCCTGCTCAAGGACCCAGAGATTGCCCTTGATTCCCTCGCTGTGTGGTAAGTTACTGTATACTACATCCATTACAAAATATAAACATTTCCAGGTTCAAAATCTTTTAACTTCTATCAATAATATCTAGAAAATTATATAATTATTAATATAAAACATATATTTTTATAAAAATTTATTTAATGATGAATCAAAAAATATAATTTTATATGATAAAACATTATTAATTATATATACTAGTGGTCAAAGTGTTAAAAGTTTGATTTTGACTAAACCAAAAAATGCTTATATTTTGAAACGGATTCGATCTAGAGTCAGAACGTTAACAACTCCATTTTCAGTCTCTAGTCATGGAGATTAAGGAAAGATAAAAAATATACTCTATTCATTCATAAATTATTATCGCTGTTAACTTCTAACATCAACTTTAATTATTCATCTTAGTTAAAATTATTTTTGATGAATATTATATATATCATATTAGAAATTAATGATGACAATAATTTAAGAATGGAGAGAGTATGTCGTATAAAAACATAGTGATAGAGGTATAGTGGGTAACAAAGATAGAGATAAAAGACATATTAGAAAGTGATAATAACTTGTAATTTTAAAAAAACGTAGAAGTTTAGAATGACAAGTAAATTGAAACATGTGGAGTAGTTTATTTATCTCATCAACACATGCTACATACTCCCTCCGGTTTACAAAGAAAGTCGTTTTAGATAATGATACGGCCTCTAAAACATAATTTTTATTTCTATTCTTTATAAAAATATTTATTAAAAAATAACATATTTATATTTTTTATAAAAGTACTTTCCAAGACAAATATAATCATATGATTTTACATTTTTAAACTTAACATGATAAAACTTATCGGGAATTTAATGTTTGATCAAAACATTGTCCAAACGACTTTTTTTTTAACCGGAGGGAGTATAAGAGTTCGACTAGTCACTCCAATTTTATATTATTGACTTCAATTATATATAAATTTAACTCCTTCAAACGATGTCTTGCTTCCCCTGATTCAGCATGTCAATATCAGGATGGGTGTTCATGGTGTCAGTAGGCTTCAATGCGGCAGCCAGGTACCGTAACCTGGTGTCTTATTAATAATGCTCAAGAAAGATCTCACGATCTGGTGCTAATCTGTTATTCTTGGCTGAAATAACGCACTGGGCAGCGTCAGGGTTAGCAACGAGCTCGGAGCCGGACACCCCAAGTCATCATCTTTCTCTGTCAAGGTAGTCACGTCGCTATCGCTGTTGGTGTCGTCGGTTGTAACGGTCGTCGTGATGTGCCTCCGCGATTACATCAGCTACGTCTTCACCAGAGACGACGAAGTCGCGTGCGCCGTTTCCGCCATGACACCGCTGCTCGCCGTGACCATTGTGCTCAACGGCATCCAACCAGTCCTCTCAGGTTCTCCTAGCTAGTGTGTACTCTTATTATACTTGCATATGTACTGCACCAATTTTTTTTTTCTTTTTCTAAGCTTCTCAATCATTTGGTGGGGATTGCATGCATTATTGGTGATCTCAAATATGATAGATACAGCAGTTTTGCTTCCCGAGAAATTAAAACTAAGCTGTTGTCAACAAGCAGCGTGGAATTTTTGCAGGCGTAGCGGTTGGATGCGGGTGGCAGGCGTTTGTGGCCTACGTGAACGTCACATGCTACTACGGCGTCGGCATTCCCCTTGGCTGCGTTCTTGGATTCCACTTTGATATGGGCGCCACGGTAAATCTTCGAAAAACTATCATCCTCAAAAATTTCGACCCCTTATATTGTGTACTGTTTGAAGACGACAGCAACATTTAACATCCAGGGAATATGGGGAGGAATGATTTGTGGACTGATTGCGCAAACACTGATTCTTATCTTCGTCACTCTTCGCACTGATTGGAATAAAGAGGTACGTACTGGAATATTATCGCAACTTCTGTCCTGCAAATCATATGGTGATCCCGTTTAGATGTTTTCTGCACATTTTCATATTTTACCGTATGGATTATTTATTTCTATATTATTTACTCCACCAAATATTTTTATCTGCAACTATTTATACTCTGACAAGAATGATTTGCAACTAACCTTGTATCCACATTCCAGGTTGAAAAAGCACGCATAAGGTTAAACCAATGGGAGGACAAAAAGAAGCCCCTTCTAACCCAAGAATAATTGACAACTTGTGTCTGATTGTACAGACAGTGTCATTTGCCCATTTTCACGTGCGATTGAAGCATATATAAACTCCCGAATAAAAGTTTGCTAGCAGCATCCATACATTGCATCATGGCTCGCGCTAAAACAAATGGCAACAAGCCGAGAATAATGCATTTGTCCTGCTAGATCTCCAATATTATCGTCTTCAAGACAATGAATAATTTGGGCCTATTTGGTAGGGATTATGATATTCAAAAATAACTTATACTTTAGATTATTCATGAAAATAAGTATACTGATTATTCGTATAATCGGTTTTCTTATCTGAAAACTAATTGGCAAAACAGCTTATCTAAGTATGTATTCCAGGTGCAGGTGGGAGAAGAGGGAAAAAAGCTACTATATGCATCTTACGGGTGCTAGTACGAAATATAAGGACTTTATGTGTTTGGCTGCTATAATAAGGGCATATTGGTACTCCATCCGTCCCAAAATAAGTGTCTTTTTAGATTTTCAAACATCTATATTTGATCATTCGTATTATTCGAAAAATTTGTAAAAATATTATTTACTTTTTTGTGAAATGATTCATTATTAGAAGTACATTAAGCTTGACTTGTCTATTTTTGTATTTTCATAAATTTGTTTAATAAGATGAATGGTCAAATGTTGATTTTAAAAAGTCAAAAACATCACTAATGTTGGGACAGAGGGTATAGATGTTATAATCAAGCCCTGGATAAATTTCCCTTTATTGTTCCCGTTACTTTAGTATCTCTAGGCTCTATCTCCTATGGAGTAGGTGATGGGGGCAAAGTAGGTGGGTTTAGGGCTGCGGCAGCCTTAATTTCTTTTTCTAGAGGTAGGAGAGGTGTGCCTTGAGTAGGGCTAGCCAGGTCTCTTTCTCTAGAGGTGAGTCTCAACCTCTTTCTCAAGAGGCAAGCCTAAAGAAGTTCTAGCCTCGGCCTTTAGAATGGAGGACCATTGCTACTCTCTGCCGCTTCCTCCACTGTGACAAGTTGAAGTGAAGACAACAATGGAGGAAGCAAAGTGCACTGCTTATGTGTCGCAGTGACCTGGGACAAAAAAAACTATGACACATGCGCCACATGATGAATTTTGATCTGTACATATGGTTTCCAATCTTCTATCATTTTGTGGTAGCTCTTAATTTAGTGGAGATACGACACACATGATTTGAGATCCAGTCAACAAGATTCGAACCCGCAATAACAACAACACTTTCTCCAGTATCAATTGTGCACTACGAGTTGGTCTCATCAAGAAGGCTAATCCTTGCCCTCGCATGGAAGAACACAAGGAAGATCATGGAAGATTGATACTCAATTCCAAATCAGGAATAAGTACTCAAATTTGGGTCACAAATGGATGACAACAAAATTATCTGATAATAGATTAATCTATGCAAAAGCTAAGGGTTTCTAATGGTGACTGGGACCCATAAATTGATGGCATGACGGTCAAAGGAGTGTTGGGGTCATCCTCAAACTTGAGGAAACGTCCCTCGTGGACCAAACTTTATACATGGTCCAATGGGCCAAAATTTTTGCACTTTGACAAATTCTAAATGTTTACCTATTTTGTTGAGTTCCACCAATTCTAGTAGAATTTATGGGCGGGAGAACAGTGCCATTGTAAATGTTATCTTCTCTGATTTGGATCCACATGTGGATGTCAAAAATAGAGCCAAAATGCAATCTTGACTTCAATTTTAGTTAGATTTGAACTTAAAGTTGTAATAGTCCACTTGTTTTGGTGATTCACGTTGACTCCAATGGAATTATGAATAACTCTAGTGCCTTTGGATATAGTATACGTTTTTCAACCATATGTAGAATGTCCCAAACGGAGCCCAAAAGAGATCTGGGCGGTGATTTTTAGGTGAGCCCCTCCTTGGGTCTGAATCAAGTTGCATTCCTAATTGCTGTGGGTCTCCAACTTGATTTTAACCTACTTGCTGGCCATGGACTTTGCTTGTCCTCTTAATGTTACTAATCACATATAAATTATTAGGTAGAATTCTATTCTCATAATCACATATAGTGCTTAAGAACAAGCTCATCTCTAAAATCACTTGTATTGCACGAGATATAGTGATTGGACCATGCATATCAGCATGTATCCATATGAGTGATATGTTTGTCATCATTTAAGGAAAAAGAGCCTTAATCCACTCCTTGTTGATTGGGTAGTCTGGCTCCTCATTCACATATTTGTCATACACGATAACTACTTGCACCTTGATGCACTTTGGTGGTATGAGAAATATATGGCCTATCATTACAGTGGCCTACAACCTCGACGGTTTTACCTCTCCCTGCATATGAAAGTACTATTATTTACAGTAATCTTTAGAGATATAAATACATTTTAATAAAATTACTCCATTGGTTTTGGGTTGATTTCCACCCATTTTGGCAAATATTCTACAACAATAAAAAAATGAATTCATATAACTGATGAGTATTGAAATTGATTGAAATGGCTAAGATGTATCATCTTATTGAGATGCAAAACAATATTTACAAAATATAAAATCCTAAAAAGGTACTCCTAAAACCATCATGGATTAAGTTCACCTCCTTGTCATAGTTATTCTATCTTATTTGCATGATAACTTTTATTTTGTTCTTTTTTAAAATATCTAGTCCTTTTCATGGTATAACCAATTCTTTGCTTGAGGTTCTGATACCAAATTGTGGAGTAAGAACCATGGGAGAGCTGAGAAAGTGAAGGAAGCTAATAGAACTGAAATTTTGGAGCAAAAGCTTAGCTTATTTATAGTACACGATGACTGGGTGAACCGCCATTCATCTCTGGTGCTAGTCAGCAAGAAGGTCTGGTTTTACTTCTATTACAACTTGCTACAACTGTCTGTCTCAGCAGCAGTAAGAAAAGGCAACCTTGACTACTAGATCTAGCTGTAAACAAATGTTTGGTCTGCTGACTTGCTATAGCTAACTGAATAATACTAACCATACTACGATTTAGTACTAAGAAAGACAAGGTTTATAAGTAAACAATTCTCCCCTAATCCTTGTGTTCTTCATTAACTTGGACCATTCCAATTCTAGTCCTATTTTTTTGGAAATTTGACTCGCCCTAGTGCTTTTGTTAGAATGTCTACGAGTTGGTCCTTGGTATTGACAAAACTAGTATAAATGCTCCTATTCTGTCATAGAAGACATGGTTTTTACTAAGTGCCGAGGCAGATATGCTGTCCATCTTCAACTTCACGATGGCAGCTCCTTGCCAGCCAGATGGCTTAGCTCACCGCCGTTGTACCCTGCTTTGGGGGAAGATAAAGCAACAATCCAGTACTTCATCAATTGCCAGCTGATGTCGATTCACGTGTGGACGAGGTAGCGCAGGCTCCCAATAAGCATCTGATGTCATTATGTTGACCTCCAGGGCCATGCTATTTTGGCTTAACTTGCATCGTGTCTCAATCGTTGTGGAGACTAAATTGCAATTCTGCATCCCAGCACTCTCAAGGATCTGATTGGCATAGGCCTTTCGGTTCGGTGCTATCCCACTAGCATGTTGGTGCAGCTCAATCCCGACGTAAAAGGAGAGTAGGTCATGGTCACTAAGAGGAATTGCGACTTCATCTCATCCTTTAAGCGCTTGATCTTGTTGGAGTTGGACCCAATTATGCTCAGGTCATCGACATGGACATCGATGAGCATATGCTCTTCTCCATGGCCTCGTCCATAGACATCATGCTTTGCCCGAAGCCAAAGGTCCTTCACTTTGTTTCAAGGCACGCATTCTAAGTGCACGGAGCTTGATGCAGGTCATAGAGTGCCTTCTTCAATCGTAGTACTTTCCATTCTTGTCCAGCATGTAAAAATGATGCATGTATGTAACTCTAGTCGCATAAATGCAAAGTCTCATAAGTGAATCCAACGATATCAACCACTCCTCATTTTGACTTCAAGGGGCAAAACAAAACCCTGCTCTTCATAGTTGGATTATTTACGCACCATCACTTATGGTATACAACTACCTATTTTTCTCAGGCTTGATTGCTATCTAGATTATTACCTCTAATCTTGATGATTTCCATACATCATATTATTTTAGTGTCATATTGCAAAATCAGGTGACAAAGACTATAAAAAGTCTCAATAATTCTTCGAAATAAAGAACTTATATTTCTTACACGCTTTTAATTTTGAAACAATGTAGTTCCACTTCTATATGACGATTATTTGAATGTCAGGAATTAATCTTATTGTTGGAATTTGTTACACAGATAAATCTGCAAGCACATGGAATACCACTATAGTACTTTCCTTAGAGTATTCCAAACTTATCGAACACGAGGAACGTGTGTGTACTATCTTTTTACTTCGACTAGGGACAACAAGAATTAGGTAGGCTGGGGTAGAGAGGGATTCTCAAGATAGTCTGCGACAACGTAAGCGACGTGTACGTGGTTTTCGATCTTCCGTCAGGTCGTGATAAGTCTCAATTGGTGGAGATGTGACAAACAATTGATTTGACCTCAAATCAACACGATTTGAACCCCGCAATTGTAGCACCACTTCTCGCATGGCTATCAACCGTGCAACAAACAATGTTCCCTTGCTCCTCTCCAATGTTTCTAATCATGATAAAGTGATTTGGTAGCAATCTATTCTCAAAAGAAAAAAAATATGTGTTTAGAAATGAGCTCACCTCTAATTCAAATGTCGTGCATGAGTTCCATCAATATTAATTTGAGGATTGTTGTGTGTATTTAAAGGAGTGATGTTCTCATCTGTAAGGTTGATTCCTAGTGTATTACTTCGGGCACCGGTTTTCTCTTGCATCCACAGGCTACTCCAGCTTCCAGCAGTACTACGTACCCGAATGTGAAGTGAAGGATGGACAGAGCTGTCACCACCTGTCGCCTACCTCTACAAACTGTGGAGTACGCAATAAACAAAGGACTATCCTAGACACCACGTCACTCCCTCCGTCCCAAATTACTTGTCATTCTAGACTTTACAAGTTTTCCAAATTTACTTATACCATCGCTTCCTAATGTAATAACGACAATATACTTCCAAAACTATAACTGAGTAACTCTCCTCAAATTCCACACCCTCTCTCCCGTCTACCCCTTCTTGTTTTGGAGTCGCACTCGACTCAAGTTCATTGTTAGGACATCGACTCTACCATGCCTTGCAACATGCATGAAAAGGTGGAGGCCACGGGGTATTTGAATGCAATCACTTAGTGGCTCAAAGATTCTCATAATCTCATCATTATACCTCTGTAAAAAATGGAAAAGTGCCAAGTTTGCCAGAAAATAGTTTATTTCTATGCTCATCATGCAGGGGATTGCCCAAGACCCCTAAGAACATGAATTTTCCTATGCAATGTTTTTTGAACTACTCGATGCGGATCATCTTCTTCTTGAAGCAAGTAATATTTCTTTGATTTCTTTGTCATGTTAAACAATTTTTCATCAATATGCACCACATTTTGCTTATCCTTAAATTTTTTATCTGTGAGGGAGTAGGTTACTACCTTAACCCCACATGAAATTAAGTACTAAGGTACTCTAAGCAATATAGAGCGATGAAGCCATAAGCACTAAGAACTTGATCTTATTAAATCAACACATTATAAGAATATGCAAGAGAATCATAAACACTTACTTGAATCAAGAAGCATTTGTAGAGAGGTACAAGCTTGAAGATGGTGTTGACAGGCCTGACACTTGTCCCAGCACTCCATGGGAGTAGCACCGAAGTATAGTGTTGGAGAAAACATGGACATGCCTACCTCTCCTCTGCATGATCCTCGGAGACATTCGTCAGGGTTCAAGCATGGAGAAGATGCCGCCAAGGCCAGCACTTCTCCTTGATACCCCTCACTCTCTCCCTATCTTCTAAACACTAAGAACTGGTGCTCCCTTGTGTTGTTGTATTGAAATAGGGGAGGTGCCATACTTTTATAGCCTCTCCAAGTCGGTTCCTGTAGAGAATATTCACCGTGAACCTCAGGGGATAACTTGGCAGGTGAGCCATGGTACAAAGTGGAGAATGGGGGTTGGGCAACCTGGTAGTGGGCCCAATCACCTCGATCTTTGCTTTGGTGGCTCTTCGGTGGGCCCTGGGTCCTATACAGGGGGTAAACTTAAGGGTGTCAATGAGCCAATCTAGAGCGAGCTCATGCAGGTTAGGCTAGGGCTCGATATGACACGAACTGAGCTCAAGCGAGCTTATGAATTGCTTTGAGCTTACAGTTGAGTTCAAGCACGGATTGGTCAAGGCTCGATTAGGATCGAGTTCGGCTTGACTAAGCTCGTTGTCAACAGGAAGCAACCACCCAAAGAAGACAACCAAAGAAATTGTGGAGATCTGGAACCAAATAAAAGCACAATTGAGAAGCAGGTAGCGTACAGCCCCACCAACCCAGACAAGTGCTCACACATGGGTTAATCCCTTCCTTGATTGCCTTGGGCGTGGAGATCAGAGAGACAATGGAGAGGCTGCGGACGAGGTTCGGGTCCATGTTGGTCCTGATGCTTGCTCAGTCAGCGCAGTGTTGTATAGATGTGGTGAGCGGTGAGCCATGGAAGAAGAAGGGGAAGAGAAGAACTGGAGGAGGATAAGACTAAGAAAAGGAACCGTGTGCAGGAGTTGGCCTAGCTTGCATATTATACTGTGGGTCCAGGATACATTAAAAGAGGCGTGAATGAATGGCTTTTGTCACTCGCGCTCTGTTTTTCAAACTGAGCATGGAGGCTGATAAAAATCTTGAGCCTCATTGAATAGTTCGAGCTCGGCTCATCTGAGTTCGTGAGTTTGACCACAAGCTCAAGCTCGATTCGTTTTTAGTCGAGTCGAGCATGGATCGAGCTATTCACAAATCTAGTCCGAGTAGTTCGCGATCCCTGAGCTTCGTTGACAGCCCTAGGTAAACTGTTGTTTTGCGCACATTTACTCCCCTTTGTGGGCCTGGGAATTCGTGTGCTTGCCCCTGATTGGTTGGAAGTGTGTTTCCTCTTTGCTTTTGCCTTCTCTCAGTTACAAAAATAAATTGCCTGCATGCTATGTTCACCAACACTTGTGGAAATAATTAGTAATAAACCCCTATCATTATGTTGGTTGTCACTTGGATATCCTTTATGCAGGGATTTGACGGTCAAATATGAGATTTAAGAACCTCCAACGAACTCCCCAACAATTATCCCTTTGCTCGTTCTTGAGTAAAGCTCAAGGACTACGGTGTAATGTTGGTGGTCCTTAAGTACCACTTATACCACCAATGAACCTTGGAAAATAAAGAAAGATTAATAATTTCTTGTACTCATTTTATTTCAAATAATGTCCACTTGTACTTGAAGAAAATGTTTATGAAGGCAAAAATAAAGTTTATACAGTGAGAAAATGATCCAACATGGTAAAAGTCAACAAACCGATAAATTAGACGAAGCCATGTGGCAAGAAGTCAACCCGCAGAGATAAAAAGAATATTCTAAAGGATCTCCAAAAGAATCTCGTGCAAGACCCACACGGACAGGGCCAGACCAGAAATGGGCCAGAGAGGACCGTTTGATGTGTACGTGGTTCCTGATTTTCTGTCACGTCATGATAACTCTCGATTTGGTGGAGATGCGACACACAATTGATCCGACCTTAAATCAGCAAGATTCGAAGTCCGCAATTACAGCACCACTTCTTCTCTGGTTATCAACCGTGCAACACCAGCCTGCGAATCGAAGAACACAAGTAAGAATAAGGAAGGATGCAACTCAATTGTGAAATCTCAATCAAACTCACAAAGTTGGAATCCAGCAAACCGTAGCGGTGAAAGTGTTTGATAACAGATTAAAACTAAGCAAAACTTAAGTCTAATGATGATGGCTACTTTTTTACGTCGAGGTTATGACGTTCTTTGAGGGCAAACTCTAATACTAATGGGTCTAGAAAAGATACATGGCTCAGGGACCAAAAGATGGTGTCATATAACACCCTCATATATTCTGGATGTTATATTATTTCTAGGATTGCTAGAGATGTATGAGGTATTTTGGCACGGGATTAAATCCGTTGGAAAGCTTATCTCCTTAGCTTTCCATCCATATCTAGAACATCCCAAACAGAGTTTGTTTGCGACCTGGGCATCCATTTTACTGCAGACTACTCCCGAAGTCTGACTCGGACTCAAACCTGAGTTGGATTCGGATTCCTTTTGGAATTGAACATCCTTCCTTGTATTTTATGCATCTCCTAGTTATTCTCTAAATTCCCTTGTTCCTCTCTAATCTTTCTAATCATGATAAAATTATTAGGTAGTAATCTATTTTTAAACGAGAGAAACATGTGTTTAGGAACGAGCTGACCTCCAATCTCAACTGTCGTGCACGAGTTTCATCAATACTAATTTGAGGAGTGTTGTGTGTATCTAAAGTAGTGATATACTCATCATCCTCCCCTTTTTGTTTTGTAGTCGTCCTTGACTCAAGTTCATTATCATAACCTCAACTTCACCATGCCCTACAACATGCATGAAAAGGTTGAGGCCACGGAGGTATTTGAATGCAATCACTTGGTGACTCAAAGATACTTATAATCTCTTCATTCTCTCCTTTTTTATGGCAAGCCATCTTCGGCTTGCTCTCTTGGTGAGTACGATTTGATGAACTTGCTTCGGGAATCAATTCAATTTTGTACTCACTCACTCGAATAGGTGAAAGTCCTGGAGGCATTTCTTCGGGAATAGTATCATGATATTTCTATAAATAGTTAGTAACAGGAGCGGGCAAATAGCTACAAAGATCATGACATGCAAACAAAACATCTTTGCACGCTAAAGCATCACATGAATAATCTTTATCATAAAAATCTGCAAAATCAATTTTTTTACAAAAATTTATTTTCTAGATAATCTGCATGATCAGCATCATTGTTATCATTCTTATGTGAAGGTATAAAGTGTGTTGCCTTAGAAAAACTAGATAAATATGACATAACATGATATTTTGTATTTTCATCATCTAGTTTGTCATTTATTTTCACCATACAAGATGATTCTAAATTTGATCAAATATAGTTGCATGTAACATAAAGATTGGTTCTAGATAACAAAGGCAATTCAGGTTTAAAAAATATTATCCTCTCAACAGTAGCAAGGTCACAAAAAGAATCATATCCAATATAACCCACAGTGTTTAGGGAAGATAGCAATTTTAGCTTATTATTTTCACATGTAATGGGAGTTAAATATTTAAGTTTAGCACTAGTGAATAGATAAAAATTAGAAATATCAAATTCATTCACTTCTTGTTGCATAGGAAGAATAGAAATATCAGCACACAACTTCTCATTATCACAAGAACTAGTGACCAAATCAAACAATGACAAAGATAAATATATAAAAGGTGAGATTGAGAATATTTTTTA
>BCLG01000023.1:0-57686 GCA_001602295.1 Zoysia matrella | reverse complement strand
TTGTTATAACTTTTACTAATAATATCTAAAAATTTATATATTTTTTATATAAAAATATACTTTTAATGGAAATTTATTTCATGACGAATCAAAAAAATATAATTTTTATATGATAAAACATTATTCGTTATTCGTTATTAATGGTCAAAGTTATAAAAGTTTGCTTTGACTAAATCTAAAAACTCTTATATTTTAGAATGGATGGAGTAGTTTACAAGGTACTTCGTGGTATATTTCCTTGTTCTTCACCTTGGTGACTGCTAGTTAGCTTCCTCCATATTGTATTTTTTTTCATTTTATTTTCTATAAATTTTTATCTCCTCAAGACCATAACTTGCATTCTAAAATACCGATGTAAACAAAATAATGGTGATGACAGTATTCTATCAAGTAATTCTACTATTTTATAACAACGAATTAAATTTGTGACAATACATATCTACCAAGATGCAACAACAAGAATTTTGTTGCTATATAGAAAGTGTTCTACAATGCAAGCAACAATTCACACAATGTATTATACATGTTGCAAAATTGATTAGTAGTCGCAATGATTATTAAAATGGTTGCAATAACACCTACATATTGCAACTAAAATTAAATTTATCACAACCATAGTATATCATAGCGATATTCACAACAACTTGCAACCAAACAAAAAATGGTGGTAATATCATCTATGTATTGCCACGATTTTCATGGAAATCACAACACTAATATAATCGTGGCGATATTATCTATTATTGCCACATAATCTAAAAATTGTTGCAATAAAACCTATGTATTGCAACAAAATTGGACTCCTTGCAATGTGGAGCATGGCTAAAGGATCAAAACTTAGTAGTGCTTGGATGTACGAATAAAATCGGGTTGTCAGACCCGAATCTTTGTTTGCGTAATTGCCAGGAACTAACCTTTATTTTGGAGCCTATCGATCCGGCTCGAAGGAGTTCTAGTTCATCCAAGTTGACACGGAGTCAACCATGACTGGTAGGGCCGACAACACGCTACTGAGCAGACGACTTGGGAAAGCCCCATGGATGCGCCTGGCTGGACCCAACTGTCTTACTATCACGGAGAAGAAACATCGACATGGCCTAAGGTAGCAGATGAGGCTTCGAGGCAGCCTAACTTCTTATCCAGTTCGAGCGATCTCCATCCTTAGATGGGAACACACTCTTCATCCTTAGCATATGGTCCCTAAGACAAGAATTGACACTGCTGACCCAAAGGATTGAGGATATCGATCTTCAAATGGAGGAGATGCAGAACACATTGCAGCAGTACATGACCAGCACCGATGAGAGATTCGACACTCTCAGCAGGGGCAAGAAGAGATGAGGGCTTAATTCATTTGAACAGAATTTGATCCTAGCCAAGGGCAGTAAGCAAGGAGCCAGCTTGGGGACCCCACCCCCCCCCCCTTTGAGGTAACTTGTATCTTCCTTTCTTTCATTTTATTTTAATTTTTTTGCATATAAAAAAACCTTGCATGTTAAAACTAAAATCCTAAAAATAGAATAAAACCTTGTTTAGGTTGTTTTTGCTTGCTTAGTGATGCGCGATAAGAATGCTTAGGTCTTTAATTTGGAAATGATGAATAGTTGCTTTGTTTTATTTTCCTCATGTACCTAGTTTACAATCCAGCATTCTCCTAAAATATTGAGTATTGTTGGCTTTAGAATTCACCGTAATCTTAAGCCTTGTGGGTGGTATAAAGAATGATCTAAGTCTAGGTTGTTGTGAGTATGATATGGTAAAATAGAGATAACATGATCTTTTTTCCATGTAAGGCTAAATCCTAGAGAGATTTGTTTTTGAAAAATCAAAACTTTTATGTTCCTCAATGATGAAAATTCCTACCAAAGCTATATGTGATATATTATTAGGAAATATCTATCCACGTATGCTACTTAGTTTCGCTTTTAGCTTTGTCAAATTGTTGTGACCTTAGTGAGATACTCATCATGCACATACTGATCAAGATTCACATACACATCACTTTAACAAGACCATCCACCACCATCCAAATAAAGATGGGCTCATTTGAAATTTGTTTATCTGCACTCTCCCTGCTCGAATCAATAGACATGGAAATTCAAGGAAAAAGAGATGATGAGAATAGCATGAAGAGAGAGAGAGACAGAGAGAGAGAGAGAATAGCCATGATCTCAAAAAAGGAAAGTGAAGAGGGAGTCACTACAAGAAAAGTCTCATCCATCACCACTTACACATACCCATACACTTGCACATCTTGATCATAGAGCATGATTTGCTATCTCCATAGGGCCGGTTTTTGACTTAGCAAAATAAGTGATGCAAGTATTCCTCTCATATTTCCTACATTGAGCTCCACAAAAGCCTTATTTAGAAGTAGGAAAAGAAAGAGAAGTAAAAGCCTTTGGTGAGGTATCTAACACGTTGAGCGATTCGAGAGTATCATTTGTGCAACATGTTTTTCTTTGAACATTTAAAACTTCTGGGGAATTTAGCCAAGCAAGGAGCAAGAAATATGCACACTTTGGAGCCGTTTTATCTCCAACCGCCCAAGACAAGGTGAAGCTACATGCCCCCCCCCCCAGGAAAAGGTGAGTATCATTGCCAACTTATTCAATACTAGGTAGAGTAACTATATTGTAGGCATGGTACATGTTAAGAGGTCGACATAGTAGCAACTCCTGTTTCACTGAGCCTAAAGTCTTATTCATTTGATTGGGATGAGCAAAGGTTTTGCTGTGAGGAGTTTGTTGGCGGTCCCTAAGTACCACTTATACCATCTCTGAACCTTGAAAAATAAACAAAGACTTAATATTTTTAATATTTCTTGCATGCATTTTATTTTAAATAATGTAGTTCCACTTGAACTTGGAGAAAATGTGTATGCAGGTGAAAATAAACTTTATAAAGTGAGAAAATGATCCAAAATAGTGAAAGTGAATGAATCGATGAATCTGACAGGGCCATGTGGCACAACCCTTGAAGATAGAAAACATATTATGAAGGATCTCTGTAGGAATCCGCAAAAGACCCACCAATTAGGGCCTAAAACAAGAGTCGACCCAGTAGGGACAGTTGGCGATTCTTCCAGGCGGCTTCCACGGGCTAGCTTTCCTGGGCTTTTTGAAGATTCTCACGGTGGCTTGGCACGCGAACAAGGTCTCTAAACTGACTTAGGGAGGCTATAAATAGGGCTCCACACCCCTCACTTTAACACACATCACAATTTTGGATTTTCTATTCATACTCCACTAGGTCTCCATTGTTAGAGTGCCATTAGGCTGCAGAAGTCCCTTCATAGCTTTCAAATTATCTTGGAAAATTTAATGAGTACTCTTCTCATATATCTTTTACTCTTTGTGGACTTTGATTATGAATAAAGATGTAGCTTCCTTTTATGGTGTCTCCCATAGTATAGTTATATTTATCTTTATGGGCAAGTTATTCTTGTTTGATGTATTTGTCCGTAGACCTATGTATAGTTATATTAAGTAGAGGCTACTTATTATTAATCAATGCATGTTTAAGTGTGTATGCCACATTAGCGGTTCAATGTGTCATTTAGGATGCTTTAATCCTAGCTCTGCTACTGAGGAGGATTAAGGTATAGTTGGAAAATGGGCATATGGTATTTGGGCTTTTGTTTTATCTTCATTGCATGTAGGTGTACCTCATGGTCCGTAGAGTTAGGTGGCAGGTGGTGACAGCCCTGTCCATCTATTGTAATTCTTTCTATTCGGGTATGACTTAGGGCCTGTTAATGTTACACCCTAAAATTTTCAATTTGGGGATGTGAACTTTTTCAATAACAAAAAGTAAAATTTTCTATTATTAAAAAGATTTTATTTCATTATTTTTTTGATGAATTGTAGATGTATTTAAAAGTTTCTTGAAAACAAATTATAATGTTTGCTTATTAGTCAAATTGCCTTTACAAAATTGATTTTTCATTTATTTAAAAGCCAGTTTAGTTAATCTAAAAGAAAAAAAGGGTGTTTTCTCAAATTTGTTTATTTCCGTAAGAAGTCTTGAAAATATGATTTTATTTTTAGATATGATGAAATTATCTCAAAATATTTTTCACAAATACTTCTATTGTTTGGAAAGAAAAGTTGATAAAGTATTTGGAAATAAAAATAGAAAGACAGAAAGCAAACCTTACCAGCCCAACAGCAACCCACTCTCCTCTAATTGACCAGTATTGCCCACCTGTCAGCTCCATCTTCCCCAATAGACGGCGTCACAGTTGTCAGCCCCATGATGATCTCCCAACCGAGCCTCGATCTCCTCGGGTTTTTAGCCCCTATCTCCTCCCCAACCCTCCTTCGAGTCGTCAGCTAACCCTCCTCTCTAAAGGCCATCCCTGAAGACCTAGCCCGCCCAACGCGCCGCAACGAGGAGCTAGCCATCCCCGAAGCCGTCGACCCCGTGCCGATGTTCTACGATCCACATCGCCCCCATCCAGGTAACGCTACCAAAGCTGCCCCTATGCCATCGCCAAAGGTTGCACTGTCATCCTCACCGCAGCACACATCTCTCCGGTCATCCCCAACTCCAAAATACCCCACTGTAAGCACCATGGTCCTCTTCCATTTGAGCCCCCTTCCCGAATTGATCTGGGCACCGGAGCCTAAGGACCAACGTGCTGGAGCAGCCAGCCATGGCACCACTGCGTGCCAGCTCGATGCTGCCACCCAGCCACCTGCCCCTGGCCGCCCGATCTGGGCTGGACGGTCCTGATTAGATCGGGACCCTTATATTTCATTTTAAATCCAATCCATCCGACACGAAACTACGGGTCCAGATTAATTTGGAGTTTCTGGTATAAAAAATAAAACAATTACCCGTTATTGCACCAACATGACATCATGCTGATGTCAGCAAACATTTATGGTTAAAATTAAATAGAAATCAAAGGGAATAATTATAGATTTACCCCAATAATATTAATCACAATAATAGTAATATATTCCTTTGATAATATTAATAATATTTATGATAATTACTAATAATTATAAAATATTATATTATAATATAGTAATAGTAATAATATTTTTAATATTGATAAATAATGTAACCCCTATTTAACGGATTGTTACGCCAAAACAACCATAATAACATAACCTATGCATGCATGACATCATCCTATTGATTCTCTTTTATTGTACGCGTAGTTGTGATTTAATTGTCTTTCTTTGTTTGTCATGCATGCACGCTTAGATGATTTCGCTTCCGATCCACAATACAATGATTGTAGCACCTGTAAGGATCAAGGACACCGAGAATGGGAGGTTGAATTGGTGGACTTATAGTACTAATTTCACTACAAACTAAAACTATAAGACTTGATCGCAACCGAAGCAAACCTAAACAAGTCTAGTAGGCCAAGACCTCTAACAATGCTAGTGACAAGAAAATAATAACATGCAAGTACTAGCGCAATAGCCACCAAGAGAAATCAAAGAATAACGTATCACACTACTCAAACGGTAAGTAAATGCGGTAAGTAAAGAGAGCGAGATAGAGAGTGCTAAGTGATTTTTTTTCGAGGTCTCAAAAGGTAGGTGCTATCCTCTAATCCTCGTTGAACCACTCTTGTCGGAGTCCCGGTCCCTCCGGTCGTTCTCGGAACGATGCTCATAAGGGTACGCTTTAGTCTCGGAATGAAGACACTGGCGGCCTATCTGTCGCACATAATATCCAAGCGCTAGAGCAAGCCTCCAAGGCTCGGACGCTCCCTCTTGGTGTCCCTTCGAGCTGAGACCCGAAACCGCGTACAAACTAGGCGACGTCTTTCACAATCTCCTCAGAAGCTCGATCATCGACTCCTAGCCGGTCTAGGCTGCCCACACCAACAATAATGGCAAATATCACTCCTCTCAAGCCCTACAAGCTCTAGAAGTGTATGAATGCTCCCTATTACTCTCTTACTACCAAAGATCTCTAATCTTGTAATGTGATCTATTGGTTGTGTCCCTTGGCCTCTCACAACTTGGCTCTAGCAGGTCTGATCAAGGGCACACAGGAAAATGTCACCCTCCACGGTTTCAAAAGTCTCCAAGCCTAGAAACAATTGTTGAGATGCGATGTCATAAAGCTGACTGCTTTATGCAATCACCGAACTATTCGGTGACTGGACCACTGGACTGTTCGGTGACCTTCTTTCTCCTCGGCTTGGGAAACATCCTCTATGGAATCTATTCCATAGGACACTGGACTGTCTGGTGCATATCTTCAACGGATTATCCGATGACTTTCACTTTTGGACTCTCATAGATATCTTCTCTGGACCTCAGCTTCTGGCACACCGAACTGTCCGGTCATTGCACGGACAGACTGTTCGGTTACTGATCCTCCTCGACCCCAAATAGCACCTCTCTCTGGACTGGCTCCTACAGGGCTCACCGGACTGTCCAATGACTAAAACTTCAGCTGTTCTTGAGCTTCGGTCTTTGACGTTGCTTGCTCTGCCATATTCAGTGCTTTCTGAGGATCTAAGGAGCATTCACACCCTCTAATACTTATATAACAGGAGACAAATGATCTTACCTCCTTTAATAGTACCGGCGTTCCTATAGACTCTGTAGCTAGTACTTAGCCTTGGTCCTTCGATGCTCGGCAACTCCTCTTCTAGGGTTCGTCCTTGTCATCCACCGAGTAAGCCCATCATATTAATGTAGAATTAGCGGGGTGGTACCTGCAACATAACCGTTACATATGGTTGTTTATTTAATCACCAAAATCAATTCATACCTTTTAAGATACTTCCAAGGTCATGAAGCTTACAATCTTCTCCTTTTTGGTGATTGATGACAACTATAGTACTCACAAACAGTCCAAACGAGATGAAAGAAGATAGAGAATAAAACACATCTCGAAAGAACACTTACCCTCTTACCTTGATGACTCCTCAGAAAAATTTTGCAAGAGTTCCCCTCCTTTGTCATGGGTAGAAAGCGACGTGCTTTTCTGGTTCTCCCCCTGTTTGGTAGCTCTCTCTCTCCCTTTGTCACCTAATTATCTAAAAAGATGGCACCGAGGAAGCAAACAGAGAGGGGAGAACGCTGGTTTTGACGAAGAATAGTGCATGATAGAGAATTAGACAGGAGCGCAAATGCACAAAGGAACCTGCAAAACAGATAAAGCACTAAGAGCCATACACAAAGACGCCACAAGGTTAGTCCAAAAACTGAGTGCATTTGAATGAGCTAAAAGAGTCGAATGAAACACAAGCTCATCAAGATGTCACAAAAAGCCATTAAAATCCACCAAAAAGAAATCTAAAGCCCTAACTACCAATCCACGGCCTCCCCCTATACAGCTAGCTTTCAGAATGATACACCATGTCCACGGCCTCCCCCTACAGTAGATCTAATCCTGCGTGGCTGAAGAGCTGAGTGCAGTGACAATCGGAGGTTGCTCCTTTGCTGGCGGAGCTGCTGCTGCTGACTGGTCTCCTCCTGGTTGCTCAACATCGTCAAAAGCACACAGGCCAAAAGAAGAAGTCAAGGATGACTCTTTGCTCTCAACTGAAGCTGGCTGATCCGCACTGGCAAGGGCCTGAGCTGCCTCCTCTGGAGAATATCTGACCTCAACCAAGGTATCTATATCTGAAGATTTGGACTGCTCGGCTGTGGTGGTTGCTGGCTCTATCAACGCTGACTTAGCAGTAGTAGCATTAAAAGATATAACTCTCAGAGCAAAAGGAGAACTACCAACTGCTGTCCCTGACTCCAATGCCGGCATTGACACTCTCAGCTCTGCTGAAACAAATAGTACTGACATCGACTACGAGGAAACTGAAGTGAGCTAAGAAGATGTAACAGAAACACTAACCCCTCCAGTAGTCATGACTGTGCTGGCTACCCCCAAAGGGTACGAACGGTGAAAGCGGGGCTGAGAGCAGTGTAGTAAAGGTGGACTGATGCTGTCTTTGGCTCTGCAACTCAGAAGTGAATTGTAGCACTGAAGCATATTGAGGCTGAGGTGCAGTAGGCTGAAGCTGTAAAGGCAGGAGACCCGCTAGCGTTATCATCGGAAATGCTAGAAGAGGAGGCATTCAGTCCCCTAGAGATAAGACGCTATAACTCCAAAACTGGCAAACATATACGAAATAGCCGCTGCCATCTCCAACTGAGAGCGTTGCGACCTCTCATAAAACTCTCTGTCCTACCGTCTTCTCTTCTCTGCAAGCTCAATCCATCTGTAGCCGCTCCTCAATATGGAGACACTCGAGTTGGATTCTCTCCTCGAACTCGGCCCTCTCTCGGCGAATAAGCTCAACCTGCTCCTCTCGAAATCTCCTTTGCTCCTCCTGCTCTGCCTAAATAGTATCTAACCTATAACAAGAGCAGGGTCAAGTGAAGCACGAGAGGTCAGAGTCTCGGCTAGACCTGGAGCCTCAATGCTCTCAGCACCTAGCAGTGCTCCCTCTGGAGCCTCAGTGTCAACATCCTCTGGGGTTGTGGTGTCCTCTGCTTCAGGGGTGCTTTGAGAAGCTAAAACCCGTAGAACCCTGGAGTCGGATGGCTCAGCTGGACTAAAGGAGGTGGTGATCTCTGGCAATGCTGAATACTCCTCCTCAGTCATAACTCTAGCCCTCCTTAATAACAGGCATATGTAGGGGCAAAAGGTTACTATCAAGCGCGAATCCCCTCATATACAACACCCTCCAACTAAGAAAGCAGCAAATTTGTCAAGTTAGAGACCTCATGCCTCAGCAAGTAGCAGAGCAACCACTAATGTAGAATAATGACTCGCTCTCTGTAGCCAGCTCGGGGTGCTATCGACCTCCCAATCAACCCTCCCAGTACACAAGCCTCATGTGTCAAGCGCAG
Source organism: Zoysia matrella (assembly GCA_001602295.1). Lineage (NCBI taxonomy): Eukaryota > Viridiplantae > Streptophyta > Magnoliopsida > Poales > Poaceae > Zoysia > Zoysia matrella. The sequence continues at coordinate 48,852 of BCLG01000023.1, read as the reverse complement.
AGGGTGTCTCGAGTAGTGCTCCCCATGAGATGGCATGAAACCAACACTCAACCTCTCATCATTCGGCTACATCCCTTCAAACGGTCTGAACGGCGGTGAGAAATTTGGATGGGCCAAAGTGTGAATCTATGTCTCTGTAGATACAAACTCTAGAGCAGTCAAGACATCAGACCTCTCAAAACAGTGTGGCTCCCCTCGATACATAAACCAGAGATAAGACCTATCGGGGGAGATCCACAGGGAGGCATAGAACTCTAGAACTACCTCCTCACTGTACCTCATGGGCTAGGTGACTAACTCTGACAATCTAGAAAGATAAGAGATGTGCTCCTCCATGTCAACCCCAGCTTCTCTGCTTAGTGCCTCCAATGAGCAGTGGTGATGTGCAGCAAACACTGAGCTCTTGCCGTTAGTCACAAGCTACCTCCTGTTGGCCTCGTAGATACTGTTCAGAACTGACCAGCATCCGCATGTCTCCCAGCGGGTACTCAAGCAGTGAAGTCCACTCTCCTCTTTGCCTTAATGGTCGGGCCCTTTAGCTTTAGCAAATGAACTTCAACCACAGCGATCGTGCCCATGGCTCGGCGAGCTCTCTTGGCTTTAGCAGTGCACACCTCACACACTCCAGTCCTCTGATGTGGACATCTCTGTGTTCTCTGCTGTGAGCTCCGCTGGACTGCCTCTCCCTCCTCGGTTCTCAACTGCCTACTGGCAGGAGCTCTCCGTGGCTGCGCCTCTACCACTAGAGGAGTGGTCGCCACTCTTTGTCAAGTCGACCTCCTCAACCCCCCTTGAGACTTAGAACTGCCTATCCTCAAAGCACTAGGCCTCCTCTGTGGAGAAACATCCAAATCTGTAGCAGCTAGGGCTCTGTCCCACTCAGGGTCGCCTATCCTTTGCTTCTTCTTCTTCTTCTCAGGCTCTACGGCCTTGCCCTTCCCCTTCTCTTTTGAACTCGGTCTCTGCCTGCCAATTCTGTCAACTAGCTCAAGAACTATTGACTCTGAAGCTCAACTGACCAGTTGTCACTGCAAGATAGGATTAAGAACTTGGCTCTTAACCCGTCCAAGAAACCACTGGACTGACTGAGACTCTGAACTGCCGTTGAATCTGTCCTGACCCGCTGTCCAACTGTCACTGCATCACATAGGAATAAAATATAGGTTGTAAACACAAAAGGTGAACGACTCTAAATGAAGTCCTAGAGGTGGAATCAAGGACATATCACCGAAGAAATAAAGTAAATAAGTGCAACGGTGATATCGACAGACTAATGCCACAATTCTTAATATAGCAAAGCAACCAAATTGTAACACTAACAACAGGAGACTCAATGCCATACTAAAATATACAAGAGATGACCTCAATATGGCACTAAGTACGGGATTTGTCAACTAATCGTATCAGTTGGCAATAAAAGGTGAGACCTTTATGCAATTTGTATGAATTTTCACAATTAATTAACAAACATGGCATGCGGCGTATTTTCGATGAAATGTAAGAGATTGAACTCAATACCCCGATGAAAAGAGCCGGAATCCACGAAGAGATCACCGGAAAGACGTCCGATCACAGCAAAACAAAAACCCCACGAGGGTTTTGGTGGTAAGCAGGGTGATAGTAATGAATGCTCGGTGAGATGGAGCTAGCTCGTGGGGCATGCACTTTGGTGGCTTGGCTTGTTGGAGAGGCGCGACGGCATGGCATAGGGCGGCGAGAGGCTAGGGCGACGGCTTAGCGTGAGCTAGGGCAACACGGGCGCACATGAGCACGGCGAGGAGGGGCGACGCGGCGAGCAGAGTGGCGTCGCAAGGCGGAGGAGCGCGGCGGCGCGAAGGCGCAAGGGTGACGACGCTCGAGGCACAGCGGTGGCAGGCGAGTGATCGACGGCGATGACGATGAGGTCGGCTAAGATGGCGCACTGAAAGGAACACGTGTGGATACATAAAAAACAAATCAACGGCTGGATTTGATCACAAATAAAATGGATGGCCGAGATTTCACTGACAAGGATAATCACCGGACTGTCAGGTCCAGATTATTTGTCCAATGACTAAGTAAGTCCGGACTATTCAGTGTCTTGAGAATTCTAATTCCAGAGAGGCACCTGCTTCCTCTTCCAGTGAAATCATCAGAATGTTTGGTGTCTGTCCAATTCTGTAGAAGTGACTGATTCATAGATGTAGTCACTGGAATGTCCGATGAAGATGCAAGAATGTCTGGTGACCTCAAGGAATTGCAAAATCAAAAAATTCTTTCTAGGCTTCAAGTGTCCTCACCAAAGAACCAAATAAACACCATATTTGTCTAGAAAGGGAACTCTCAGACACTCCTTTGCAAATAGATAACTCACGAAGAGTTTAGCATTTTCGCAAATCGCAATTAGGATCGAGCGATAAAAACCAAAGCGAGAAGGAGGCTCCAAAAGGGAATGTATGAACCCTTTGATCACGATCCACGTAAATGGATGTTAGAGACTATTAAGCACAGGGTTCAATGGGCATGAAGCTCACAATTTTGCTTTGGTTACTCTTTGTGAGTATGTGAATCCATATGGACAATGTAGTCACTTTCTTCATAGAGTAACACGCCTCCTCCGTGGTTCCTATATGCAATGCATGTAAACAAGCTAGTCTAATGCAAGAGAATTTAAAGCATACCATGCAGATGCAAGTAAATTAAAGACATTGTATAAAGAAACATATTCGGTGCCAAGTTTGACCCATCTCAAGCTTATTCACCATATGCCCGTGGCTTTGCCTTGAGATAGCAAAACCACCTTCTCAAGCTCTTCCCCTATGCATATGAATATATCAAGGTAGTTAGGCACCGATCTAAATTTTTTATTGTTTTCTTTTATCTTTTTACACATGATGCATGATAGCGCAAACATCTAGTCTACGGAGGAGTCCTATCTACCATGCTTTGTAAGAAAAGAAACCAGCTCTACTATGTACAAGAATAACCTCCTTGAAGAGTAGATTGGCGTTGTAGCTCGATCGACATGTGATGGACTTCAAGAATCTTCAATTTGCTTCATAGTCCACCACTTAGGCCCCTTCACTTCTTTTTGGGAACTCAAGAGAGTTTTGGCTTCCTCTCTCGGTCCATGATCACTTTGAGGACCCATATCTTCTTGATTGTCCTATTGTCATTTGGTAGTCTGAGTGGCTTGGCCTTCACTTTTTTATCTTTATCTTTGAAAAGTTGTAGTGCACATCCTAATGAAAAAAGTTAGCGTTAGATATAATCTTAGGCTCGCTCACTTTAGGACAATCCTTGGAGTTGTGACCATCAAGGCAACACTTCTCATAATAGTAGTCATCCGCCATGAGCGGGACTATCCATTCGAGGATCTCATCTTGGTTGCCAATGATGTTGATAGAGGAAGGAAATGATCTTAAGCCTTTGTGACTGTAGTTGTTGACGAGGTTCTTGCTTAGGATTTCCTTTTAAATTTGCCTTCCCCTAGTAAGCCGCTCGAATGCATCCATCATGGCCTCTCTCTCCTCCTTGAGCTTTGTGTATTCCTTCAAAATAGATGGCTTAAGAGTAGTATTCTCTTTGGAGAGGGTTGAATCACAAGAAGTAGAAGCTTCATTTAAATGCTTAGGAGAGTTAAGGTGAGAGTCAAGATCAAGAGCTTTATGGGTGCGCACCAATGCATTATACTTCTCACTTAGCTCTACGTGCTTTGCTTTGAGATCGTTATAGGACTCACGTAGAACACCATGAGAGTGATTAAGTGCATTGAACTCTCCCTCAAGCTCTCAAAGTCAGAATATCATGAGAGTGATTAAGTGCATTGAACTCTCCCTCAAGCTCTCAAAGTCAGAATATCACCACTTCATGTTCTTTGGTCACCACCTTGATCTTCTTAGACTTCTTGATGATAGTTTTGTTGGCCTTCTCGAGGAAGAGGACAAGATTATTGTAGCTCGATCTATCATCTTCGTCATCATAGCTCTCCTCTTCTTCCTCAAGATTATCTTCCTCATTAATGAATCCGTCACAACTTCGGGCCATCAAACATAGCGGAGGTGGTGGTAGCTCATTGGTGGAGCTTGTCATGGCAACACCCGCGAGCCCTTCTTCTCTAGAAGTTGAAGAGTCTAAATCATCATCAGTGAGTCACTCACCAACAATATAAGGTTTGTGCGGGGAATTCTTCTTCTCCTTGCTCTTGCTCTTCTTCTTGACAAAGAACTTCTTCTTGAATTTTCTCTTTAGCTTGCATTCTTCATCATCACTCTCACTAGAAGCTTCCTTCTTGCTCTCCTTCTTGGGCTTGGAACACTCCAAAGCGAAATGGCCTTTCTTGCATCAATTGAAGTACCCAGAGTTTCACTTGGCAGATGAGGGTCTTCCCTTGCGAAATAGCTTCTTTATCAAGAACGCAAGGTCCTCATTATCACTCTTCTCATCTTCATCTTCCTCCACCTTCTTCTTCTTGTTGTTCTTGCCATTGGGTGATTCTTGATCAACTTGTAAGGCAAGATTCTTGGGCAATTAAGAGTCGATGAAGCTGCTTAACATGTACCCTTCATAGGTTATGAGCTTGCCTAGCAAAACGTCAATGGTGAGACTAGCTAAGTTGGCTTGGAAGAGACATGTGACGATGGAGTTGTTGCTTGGTGGCAACATCCTCAAGAGCTTTCTCATGATCTCTACATCGTCAATTTTGTCTTTGAGGCCCAAGGCGTTGATCTCCTCAACCACTACATGCAAGCGAAAATACACATCATTAGCTTTTTCATAAGGTTGCATGATGATGAAATCATATTTGTTTTTAACAACATAGTAACGCTCTTCCTCGGCCTCGGAGGAGCCCTCATGGATGTTTTGCAATTGGATCCATATGTCATGCACGGTAGATGATGCATTGATTATAGAAAAGACATTTTTAGAAATGCATCCAAACATGGCATTCTTAGCCTTAGCATTGTATTTAATGAAAATTAAATCAAGTTTCTCATTCTCATTCGTAGCATTGCTTGTAACTTGCCACGCTTTCCCATCGATTGACTCTAGGTAAGCTTGCATGCGAGCCTTTCAAGAAGAGTAATTGTCCCCATCGAATACGTGCGGAGTCTCCATTTCGTTTGGCATCCATACTCAAGGCGGTGAAGCCCGAAAATGAGCACTTGGCTTCGATACCACTTGTAAGGATCAAGGACACCGAGAAGGGGGATTGAATCAGTGGACTTATAGTACTAATTTCGTTACGAACTAAAACTATAAGACTTGATCGCAACGGAAGCAAACCTAAACAAGTCTAGTAGGCCAAGACCCCTAACAATGCAAATGATAAGAAAATAACAACAAGCAAGCACTAGCACGATAGCCACTAAGAGGAATCAAATAACAAACCTACGACACTTGTCAAACGGTAAATAAATGTGGTAAGTAAAGAGAGTGAGATAGAGAGTGCTCAGTGATTTTTTTCTGAGGTCTCAGAAGGTAGGCGCTTTCCTCTAATCCTTGTTGGACAACTCCTGTCAGTGTCTCGGTCTCCCGTCGTTCTCAAAACGATGCTCACAAGGGTACGCTTCACTCTTGGAGTGAAGACACCAGCGGTCCGGCTATTGCACACAATACCCAAGTGCTAGAGCAAGCCTCCAAGGCTCATGCGCTCCCTTTTGGTGTCCCTTTCTAGCGGGGGATCTAGAACCACGTACAAATTTGGCGACGTCTTTCACAATCTCCTCGAAAACTTAATCACCGACTTCTAGCCAGTCTAGGCTGCCCACACTAAGAGTAATAGGCAAAGATCACTACTCTCAAGCCCTACAAGCTCTAGAAGTGTATGAATGCTCTCTATTACTCTTCCACTAGCACCAAACCACGTACAAATTTGGCGACGTCTTTCACAATCTCCTCGAAAACTCAATCACCGACTTCTAGCCAGTCTAGGCTGCCCACACTAAGAGTAATAGGTAAAGATCACTACTCTCAAGCCCTACAAGCTCTAGAAGTGTATGAATGCTCTCTATTACTCTTCCACTAGCACCAAACCACGTACAAATTTGGCGACGTCTTCCACAATCTCCTCGAAAACTCAATCACCGACTTCTAGCCAGTCTAGGCTGCCCACACTAAAAGTAATAGGCAAAGATCACTACTCTCAAGCCCTACAAGCTCTAGAAGTGTATGAATGCTCTCTATTACTCTTCCACTAGCACCAAAGATCTCTAATCTTGCAACGTGCTCTCTTGATGGTATTCCTTAGCCACTGACAACTTGGCTCCAGCAATTCTGATCAAGGGCACAAAGAAAAACATTCTCGTCCTCGGTTTAAATAGGCTCCAAGCCTAGAAACAACCGTTGGGATGTGATGTCATAAAGCTGACTACTTTATGCAATCACCGGACTATCCGGTGACCCTTCTTCCTCCTCAGCCAAGGTAACACCCTCTTTGGAATCTATTCCATAGGACACGGACTGTTCGATGACTTTCACTTTTGGACTCTCAGAGACATCTTCTCTGTACTTCAGCTTCTGGCTCACCGGATTGTCCGATCATTGCACCGACGGACTCTTCGGTGACTGATCCTCCTCGACTCCAGAGAGCACCTCTCTCTGGACTGGCTCCTCCAGGGCTCACCGGACTATTCGGTGACTGAAACTTCAGCTAGTTTTTGAGCTCTGGTCTTTGACTTCGCTTCCTCTGCCATCTTCAGTGCTTATGAGAATCTAAGGAGCATTCACAACCTCTAACACTTGTATGACAGGAGACAAATGACCTTACCCCCTTAATAGTGCCGGTGTTCCTATGGACTCTCTAGCTAGTCCTTAGCCTTGGTCCTCCGACACCCAGCAACTCCTCTTCTCGGGTTCATCCTTATTATCCACTGAGCAAGCCCATCATATTGATGTAGAATTATCTACCCAACACAACTGTTACCTATGGTTGTTCATTCAATCACTAAAATCAATTTATACCTTTTGAGAGACTTTGAAGGTCATGAAGCTTACAATCTTCTCTTTTTGATGATTGATGACAACCATAGTACTCACAAACTGTCCAAATGAGATGAAAGAAGATAGAGAATAAAATACATCTCGAAAGAACACTTACCCTCTTACCTTGATGACTCTCAGAAAATTTTTGCAAGAGGTTCCCTCCTTTGTCATGGGTAGAAAGCGATGCTCTCCTCCGGTTCTCTCCCTTTTTGGTAGCTCTCTCTCCTCCTTTGTCATCTAATCATCCAAAAAGATGACACCAAAGAAGCAAATAGAGAGGGAGAACGCTAGTTTTGACAAAGAAAAATGCACGATAGAGAATGAGACAGGAGCGCACATGAACAAAAGAACCTGTAAAACAGATAAAGCACTAGAAGCCATACACAAAGAAGCCATGGGGTTAGTCTAAAAACCGACTGCATTCCAAGGAGCAAAAAGAGTCGAATGAAACACAAGCCAATGAAATCCGCCAAAAAGAAATCTAGAGCCCTAACTACCCATCCACAGCCTCCCCCTATACAGCTAGCTCTCAGAACGATACACCTCATGTTTCTCATCCAACTCCTACAGTAGATCTAATCCTGCGCGACTATAGAGCTGGGTGCAGTGACAGTCAGAGGCTACTCCTCTGCTGGCTGAGCTGCTCCTGTTGCTGACTGGTCTTCACCTGACTGCTCAACATCGTCAAAGGCATTTAGGCCTGAAGAAGACGTTGGGGATGGCTCCTTGCTCTTAACTGAAGCTGGCTGATCCGCACTGGCAAGGGCCTGAGTTGCCTCCTCTAGAGAATATCTAACCTTAACTAAGATATCTACTTCTGAAGCTCTGGGTTGCTCAGCTATGGTGGCTGTTGGCTTTGTCTGTGAAGCCTCTAGTGGTGGCTCTGTCAACGCTTACTCAGCAGTAGTAGTCTCAAAAGATAGAACCCTCGGTGCAAAAGGAGAACTATCAACTGCTGTCTCTGACTCCAATGCCAGCACTGACGCTGTGTGGACCACATCTACACAACAACCCACTTACGCTTTTGTCCTCACTACGCGTAAAAAGGTTAACCCAGAGTTACTATGCTTTAGATCGTTGGCTATTTATGTTGATCCATCCTTATTTGAACTAGCAAGGTGTGACTAATCTCATGGTTTCCCCCCATCACAAGCTATAGGAGTTGGGCCTCTTCCCATAGGCCTCACAGTAAGGAGGTGCTTAATAGAAGTGTGTCTATTGCGAGCTGTATGCAAAAGAACCCTATATTGTCTTTCTTTATTTGTTGCCACATGTCATCTGTTGCCACACTTTGCGGAGTACATCTCGTACTCAACCTTGCTTTTATAAATGCTGCTTAGTTGAAGAAAAAGTTTGTAAGAAGTTGATGGCGCAAGGGCTAAAGTCTAAGCGTGCGGTTTCTTCGTCGACTGCCTGTGGAAGCTACATTAATGAATTTGTTTTATGTGTGAAATTTAATTCATGAGAACACATAAAGCTGCCCTTGATTTTGGCCTTAAAACTAGATGTGAAGTTAAAGATGGTGCACTTTAGCTTATTAAACCAATTTAGAAGGCATCACTGTGACATCCCACAATTTCGAAACCAATGGAATCAAGTTAATATGAACCAGTTGCTAAATTGGAGCCTGAGCTCAAAAAGGAAACAAATAAATGCAAGTTAAAATTCCAAATTTTGAGTTTAAATTCAAAATAATTTTGGAGGTTCAAAACTTTTCAAAGAAAGTGTATGAAATAAAACTTTCATTGGGAAGGTTTTATGATATTTGAATTTAGGACATTTTTACAATGTTTTTTTAAATATTTAAAAGGCCAAATAAAGGTTTATTTCAAAATAGTTGACTTTATTCCTGAATTTATAAAAGTTTGTCGGTTTAGAAATTGAACTTGATATAAAAAGCAAAGTTGTTTATTTTAAAGAGTTGAACACTTCTGCAAAGTTTTAGAAGAATTCGATCTCGGGAGATATGTGATTTGCAGCCAAAACAATGAAGAGTTTTGAGTTAGCAGAAAAATCAGAGAAGAAAGCTGGTGGGCCCAGAGGGCAGTGAGACCACGCCCTTCATCTTTATCCAGCTGCCGGTTGCTTCGCCTGGAAGATACCACAGCAGCACTGCCCAGCCTGGATGCAATCCACGCAGCTGCCTGCTTGGTGCTTTGCTGGAGCCGCTGCCTGGCGTGGATAAACCCGAAATTACTGCCCTCTCTTCCTATCCCCCTCGATTAATCTTTCTCTCTCACTCTCATAGCAGCCTCGCTTGCCATTGCCGTTGCCTCGAAGCTCACCACCTCTCCTTCGATTTCACAGGTTGCCGTTGAGCACGTTCGGTCCTGAACTTTTGGAGGTCCGGGCGAAACATAAAACAGAGATTTTTCACCTATATAATATAAAAAAATTAAAACGTGTACAATTAAGGCATATATTTTTCATCAATAAATACTTAGAAGACATAAAAATCTTTCATATTTTCTTTCCAATTTTTTTTTCATACTAAACATATCTACATGTTGTTATTAAAATTATCTTCTAAAGTATTTAGATGCGGCATCACTGAAGATTATGTCAACACTAATCTTAACCAATGATTTCTTCTCAGTGCGTCTGCCAATGAAACTCATATGATGCTTACATGAGATCAACTAAAAAAACTTAGTCAGTGAAACTAATATGATGATTACATGTGATCAACTAAAAAAAAACCATAGTATAACTAACTCTGATTATAAGTAATCGATCCATTATTGACGGCCTGATGAAATTCATGGGCAATATAAGTACTAATTATCATATGAAGTAAGGCATGCACTAGAGAATAGAAGGTTCAAATGCAACTCGATGGAACATGAAAAAGATAAATAAAGGTAGGTTTATAACTTATGATAAACCAAATACCTTGTACCACAAGTCATCTTTTTAACAAAATGAAGTCTATCTGCAATGAACAATCAGTTAAAAAGATATGATAGGTGATACTAAAGTATTTTATTTACCCAACGTTATCAACACTATAGTGTACATTGGCTGGGAGGGGCCCCTCGGCAACCGGGGGCCTTGGGCGACCGCCCCGGTTGCTCTCCCCCCCCCCCCCCTAGACTGGCCCTGTTGATGAGCTTCTCCCCGTTTGAGCAGGATCCGCCTCCCTATCTCACTAGACTACCCTGTAAGCTCATCTTATGCATGGATTCGTCGCCATGGTGCAGATATTCCAGGTCTCGCTGCCGCCGTATGTCAGAACTGTAACCACCTCACTGTCAACAGCTCTGCTCAGTCCTTTTCTACAACGATGGTGATCATGCCACTCTTCCTCGTTCTCCAGTGAAGCTCTACGACCAAGCCATTCTGAAGTTTGTCAACTGGACCGACGTACAAGCCTCGCCGCACGTCGTTTCACCGCCACTGCTCGCCGCTTATTCTCGTGAGAGTCTCACCTCGACGACCATACCAGTGAGCTTGCGGTGTTGCGGAGAAAATTTTGGTGCACGTATTGGAGAAGCCGGCCGCAAGAAACAGCATTCCGGTGGTGGGCCGCCGTGCGCCGACAACTGGTCGCCATGGCCGGAGCTCAGAGCTCGCTCCGGATCTTGTGTGGCTACATGGGATTGTTTGTGGCACCTCTATGGGTTTTGGTGTGGCCCCATTTCTGCTTGCTGAGAAATATATTCATTGCGATTTAAATTAATTACTGTCCAGAAATTACTTTAAGCTTGTAAAACTTGTAGAAATTACATTTCGGCTCAGATTGTGGTCAAATAATGTTTTATAAGTTCCTCTCAACTAGAACCATATTCTGGAGCTGAGTAATTTTCATTTTATATATTAATTTAATTGAATTAATTAACATCACATAATAAACAAGAAATACATTACCATCCTTTATTGGCATGTAAAAATGTTATAAAATTTACTCTCCTAATTATTTATTTCCTCTTCACTGATTTAGTAAAATATTATATTTGATTTCAGTAAAAGTAGAATATAAATGAATTAACCTCTTAGATTTCTATTTAAATTATTATAAATCTATTTATATTTCAATAAATGCTGCAAATTTCTCAAAATTCAGTTATAGCCTCCTTGATTTTATGAACACTTCAAAATTAATTTTATGTCTTCAAGAACCATATTAAAGAAGTTTTATAATCATATTTACTTATTTTACTTTGAAATTTCATATATTATTACATATAACTTCATCTAAGGAGCTTTTATTTATAAAAGGGCATCAATTTTACTGTTGTGCATATCAGTTCATATAGAACTCCAAGGAGTCAAGGAGGAGATTGGGGAATTTCCGCAGGAGTTGCTGGAAATCCTAATTAGCGCCGATCCCCGAGTTGAAGAAGCTAACATTTAACAAAGTCCAGACAAGCCCTGGTGCATTATCCTATTTTGAATTGCTTAATTTTCTCACTCTAGTTTATATTATGCAATGTGCACTAGGTGTTAGGAGTTGATTGACACTGTAGCTACATTAATAGTACCATACCTTGGTTAAGTATTTTTAGTACAGGTGACTCAATGTAGAGCTAGGCTATAAATTGTAGTTGATGGTAGAAGTCGAGTGAATGAGAACTTCACTTGCGAGCTTCAGGTTTTACCTGGAAATAATTACATGAAATGGTGAAGTTTGTGTATGCAAGATCCGAAAATTGATGTGAGGTTTATCCCAAATCAAGATATGCACTTTGAGACCATGTACGAGAAAAGACAACAAAGAGAGTGGGTTGTAAAGCAATGGTCTATGCCGTCACAGCAAAGGAAGGAAACAATTGAGTCTTTTTAGAAGGATTGTCCTCGAGCACAACCATATCCTCACTCAAACGCCAAGTGTGACCAAACGGATGAAAGCTCACATGTTGAAACAGAAAGAAATAAACGATATGATTGACAAGTTACACAGGGCTAAATCAAAGCATGCTAACATCATTCGTGTCCTTAGAGAGTCTGTTGGTGGATCAGAGAATCTGAACACGATAGAAAGGGATGTGTCACTCCTGGTTTTAAGGCCAAAACCAAGTGACCCTTTATTTGTGCCCAGAAAGCAAGTTTCACACATAAAGCGACTTTATTAATGGTAAACTGAACCATGTCTCGAATAAACTAAATTTTACCTATTACAAGAATGACTAAGAGTCTTATAAATTATTACAAACCAAAGTAGCGGAAAAGAAAATAAAATATCTTGGGCTCCACAAGCAGATGACCGAAGTAGCTCGCCTAGACTTCAACTCCAAGGTCTTCAATGTTCTCTCAGACTTCTCCTTCTACTGAGCATCATTTATAAAGGCAAGTTTGAGTACAAGATGTATTCAGCAAGTGTGAAAAAGTATGACATGTGACAGTAAATAAGAAAAAGGCAGCATAGGGTTTTTTTTGCATAAAAGCATATCATAGAGACACACATCTATTAAGCACCTATTTACTAAGTGAAAGACATCGTGCCTATAGATCAATCATGCCTACAGTTTACCCAACTGTAGCACCAACATAAGAACCAATCACACTCTTCCACTGTGATCACGAACCAAACCATACCAAAATCTCACTAATCATGTGAGGGTACATGCAATGCTCGTGACGGTGGGCATGGCTGTCATGACAGTTTTAACTCTACAGAGGTTGTACACAATTTCTCACGAGAGAAGTGATTTTATCCCTTGTTTCCAAGTGGATTAAAGAAATCTCTATTATGGCTGTGCCATCGCACTCGTACACTTCCTTTTGTGTGAGGGCCAAGACATCACTTCAAGGCTTTTCCATGGCTTACTCCAGCTTGTACGTGCCCACTGAGATTTCACCTATTAAGGTACTAACCGTAACTTTGGAAAGGCCCCCTCTTATGCCAGATGGTTCCCGGGAGTAACCCTCCTTTCTCCACACATCTCTCTCCAGGCGAATCCAGGCGTAACCCACTTTCCTTGCTCCACCAGTTGGCACGCACAGAACTGGTCTCCACCACTTACTATACCAGGCCGCGTCTATTCTTGGCTCGTGGTTGTACGATAACATATGGGTGGTTGCTCTACGAACCGATCTTTAGATTTGAAAAGATAACATACCAAGAGATAGTGCCGGTAACCCCGCACACAGCCCTACACCAACACTATCCCCCCAAATCACTAATCTTCAAGTTGCTATTAAATAACCCAATAATCCTCGTGAAGCAAGTATAATAATAAATCCATTTAATATCACCCATCTCGACGTTAGCAAGCTAAGCATGTAATCTACCCAACAAAAAGGTAAACTAGGGCCACAAGGCATAATAAGAAAAACTAGGTGAATTCTTAATAGTAAGTGCGCATTCAATTTGACACAAGCTTGCAATTTACAAGATAGAGATTTTGTAAAGTAGTCAAAAAATGGTCAAGAACACCTGCCTTGCTGCTCTTGGGAATAGTATTCAGCTACTTCAAGGTTCTGCTGCTGGAAGTCCTCGTATTGTGGGTCCGAGACGAAGTTGGCTAACGCACGAGAGCACAAACAATCAATCAAATGCAAAAAAATAGACCGAGATTAGTATGATTATGTCATGAATGCATAGGTTATTTCGATATGATTGTTTTGATATATTATTCACTGAAATTGAAGTTACGGTTTAAAAGTTATAGCATGTATAAAGTTCAAGGACTAATCTGTAATTAATAATTAAGTTTTGAGGAGCTATCTATAATTTACAAAATTCATTAAGAACTAAAAATTAATTACAAAAAAGTTTACGGGCTAAAACGTAAATTTGTCATAAGGCAGGGGCCGTTTTATAATTAAATAAAAGTTCAATGGTTATTATGTAAAACTAACATAATTATTTATTTATTATTAAATAATTATTATTATAATTAATTGTTATTAAATTAATTATTACAATTATTTTTTAGATTAATAATATTACCAATTATTTTATTATATAATTATAGATTAATCTAAAATTAATTATCCTCAATTCCTCATTAATTTTAATTAATCGGGTGGGCTGTCGTCAGCATGACATCAGGCTGATGCAGTAAAGGGTTTGATACATTTTTATTCGGAAATCATGGATTACTCTTGGCCATTGATTTCAAAATTAATGGATGGGATTAAATGGTAGACGTGGCGAACTATGGGCACTCGGATCTGGATCTAACAGCTCGGATTTAATTAAATCTATTAGGGGGCACGATCTAATATGGGCCGTTCATCCAAGATCAGACGACCCGGGGAGGTGCGTGCCTGGGAAGGGCGGCGGCCTGGCTGGCCGGCGGCTAGAGATGTCGGTGCCATTGGCAGCCAACTCCGACGAGCTCGTCTGAGCTCGTCGGGGCACGGTTATCGACATGTTTGGGCTTAAAATGATGATGAGGAGGAGTGGGTGCTCACAAAGGGGTCAGACGGGGTTGAGGATGGCCGGAATAGAGGTCGCGATGGTGGGGTGGTGGCTCGGGACTTCGGCAACAGCGCATGGCTTCGACAGGCGTCGAAGTGCGACGTGGAAGGCCGGGGCACGGCAGCGCGGCTCGAGGAAGCTCCGCATGGGGTCGCGGCAGGCTGGGATGACTCCGAGTGGCGGCGCGTGGGTGAGGCGAGGAGCTCCGGTTTGGATGAGAAAAAGGATAAGGCTGAAATTCCAAAGGATTCGAAGGCGGTTGGCCAGATTGCGGAGCGGCGGCGCGATTCTGTTGAGGCTGGAGGCGGCTTAGGCTTCTGGAAGGGTATGGCCGAATGTTGGGGATGACAGGCGGGTCCCACGCACCGGTGAGACAAGCGAGAGCCGGGAGAGGCTGGGTTGGCCTGCTCGCTTGGGCCGAGCCGCGCCTGGGGCTAGGGTGTTGGGCTGGTGGGAGGGAGAGGGAATGGGAGAGAAGGCGAGGGTAAGGCCCAAGGAGGTTTCTCTTTTGTTTTTTTTCTTCTTTGCTTAATTGCTTAATCACATGATTAATTATTCTTCAATTCAATAATCATTTAAAAGGCATTAATGCAATGCAAGGAGATGATATGCAATGCACTCCTAGCATTTTTTTTGGGAAAAAAGAATTTGTTCTATACTAAAATTGTGAAATGCAATTAGAGAATTCAAAATTTTAATATTTGAAAAGTTGAATTTTTAGGTCGTTACAAACCTCTCCCCCTTAAAATGAATCTCACCCTCGAGATTCGAAAAGACTTGGAAAGAGATCGGGATATTCTGCTCTGAGCTCATCTTCATGTTCCCAAGTGACTTCATCCTCAGAATGGTGACTCCACTGAACGTTGCATATCTTTATAACTTTACTTCGAGTCACACGCTTGGCAGTGTTTAAGATCTTGATAGGTCGTTCCAAATATGATAGATCACCATCTAGATCTCATTCCTCAATTGGAAGCTGCTCTTTCAGAACTCTTAAGCACTTCTTCAGTTGTGATACGTGGAACACATCATGCACGTCTGACAATTGAAGTGGTAACTCTAATTGATATGCAACTTCTCCTTTTCTGTCCAAAACTTTAAATGGTCCAATGTACCTTGGTGCTAACTTCCCTTTAACCTTGAATCTGCAAAGGGCTCTTATTGAGGAAACCTTAAGATACACAAAGTCTCCAACCTTGAAAGCTAATCTCTCCTTCTATTGTTCGCATAACTCTTCTGCCTTGATTGAGCAACTCTCAAATTTTCCCATATGGGCTGCACCTGTTTTGCTGTCTCTTTTAGTATCTCTGGTCCGAACACTTGAGACTTTTCAGTCTCATTCCAGAATAACAGTGTTCTACACTGTCATCCATAAAGTGCTTCAAACGGTGACATCTGTAGACTGGCTTGATAACTGTTGTTGTATGAGAACTTTGCATATGGAAGACTCTTGTCCCAGCTCTTACCATATTTTAGAGCACAAGCACGTAACATATCCTCCAATATCTAATTGGTTCTTTCAGTCTGTCCATCTGTTTGTGAATGATAGGCCGAGCTGAAATTTAACTTAGTATCCATGGACTCATGCAGCTTCTCTCAAAACTTCGAGGTGAACTGGGTACCTCTATCGGATACTATCTTCTTTGGTACTCTATGCAAGCAAACAATCTTTGCCATATACAACTCTGCTAACTTTGCCTCAGTGTAGGTTGTTTTAACATGAACAATCTTAGTCAATCGATCCACAATGACCCATAAGAGTCATACTCGGCTTGAGTGTGAGGCAAACCGATTATGAAATCCATTCCGATTTCTTCCCACTTCCATTTTAGAATCTTCAATGGCTGCAATAATCCAGCAGGCTTCTAATGTTCTATTTTTACCCTCTGACAAGTATCACATAGTGCTACATACTCTGCAATATCTCTTTTCATACCATACCACCAATACCTAGTTTTCAAATCTTGGTACATCTTAGTGCCACCTAGATGTATAGAATATGCTGAATCATGAGCCTCTCTTAGAATCAGATCACGGATCGGCCTCTTGCCAAACCATAAAGTACCTCTGTCATCCAAAGTGAAATCACTTTTCTTATTCTCTTGTATGAGCTGCTTGATCTCGTTGATCTTCTCATCCTCTGGTTGACCTTTACGAATTTCCTCTTCCAAGGTTGATTCAACCTCCATAGTAACTGTTTCTGCAGCATTGACTATCATAAGGTTGAGCTTCTCAAATTTCTTACTCAATTCTTGTGGTATCTCACTGGCTACTACCATATTATAGTGTCGCTTTTGACTCAATGCATCTGCAACCACATTAGCCTTTCGTGGGAGATAGTTGATTTCAACATCATAATCCTTGATCAACTCTAACCATCGACGTTGCCTCAGGTTTAGATCTATCTATGTGAAGATATACTTTAGACTCTTATGATCCATGTATATTTCACATCGATGTCCAATGAGATAGTGCCTCTATATATTCAAAGCATGAACCACTGCGGCTAACTCCAAATCGTGAGTAAGATAGTTCAACTCATGTTTCCTCAATTGGCGTGAAACATAGCACACAATTTGATCATCTTGCATCAATACACATCTCAGACTTTGACGTGAAGCATCACAATAGATGTCAAACTTCTTAGTAATATCTGGCAGAATCAGTTCTGGGGCTGACGTCAATCTCTTCTTAAGTTTCTCAAAACTAGTTTGGCACTCCTTCAACCATTCGAACTCCTTTTCTTTCTCTAGCAATCGTGTCATTGGCTTGGCTGTCTTTGAGAAATCCTTTATGAACTGGCGATAGTATCCTGCCAATCAAAGAAACCGCGAATCTCTGACATATTCTTTGGTGGCATCCAATTCACTAGCTCTTCGACCTTGCTTGGATCAACTCTACTCCTCCTGTGGATATGATATGCCCAAGGAAAGAGACTTGATCCAACCAAAACTCACGCTTGCTGAACTTTGCATATAACCTATTCTCTCTGAGCTTCTCAAGAACGAGCCTTAGGTGTTGCTCATGTTCTATTTCATTCTTGGAGAATACCAGGATGTTGTCGATAAACACGACTACGAACTTGTCCATGTACTCCATAAACACCTTATTCATCATATACATGAAGTAAACAGGGGCATTGGTCAATCCAAATGACATGACTGTGTACTTATATAACCCATATTTGGTCTTGAAAGCAGTGTTGGGTATATCTGACTCTCTGATCTTTAGTTGATGATAGCTTGACCTTAAATCAATCTTTGAGAATATTGACTCTCCCTTCAACTAATTGAACAAATCTGTAATCCTAGGTAAGGGATACTTGTTCTTGATAGTAACCTCGTTTAGGGATCTATAATCCACACACATCCTTTGAGTTCTATCCTTCTTCTCCATGAAGAGTACTGGTGCTCCCCAAAGTGATGAGCTAGGGCGAATGAAACCCTTCTCTTGAAGCTCTCCGTGATTTGCTTCTTAGGTTGAACTAATTCATTAGCGAGCATCCTATATGACCTCTTAGACATAGGTGCTGTTCCAGGCACTAGGTCAATGAGAAATTCAATGTCACAGTCAGGTGGCATACCTGACAATTCTTCTGAAAACACATCTTGATAGTCACAGACAACTCATATTTCCTCAATGGTTTTTTCTTCTATCTTATTGAGTACACAAGTTGGTCCCGCTGTACTGGTTGCTACAAACTCAACCTTCATTCTATTGGTACTTGTTAACTAAACTGCCCTTCTTGCAATTGTATTATTCCGTCATACTTCATTAACTAGTCCATTCTGAGGATTATATCTATCCCCCTTAATTCCAGAACAATGAGATTGGACAAGAATTCTACCCCCTTATGTGCAGACCTACTGCTAGGCATAAATGTCTATTTCTCAATTCTCCTCTAGGAGAACTTACTAGCATAGTATTTTTCATGATAACCATGAGAATTTCATACTTTGCCACAAAACTTGATGCTATGAATGAATGCGATGCTCCAGAATCAAATAAAATAGTAGCAGGGTTAGAGTTTGCAAGGAACGTACCCATCACAACTTTTGGAGCGTGCTGAGCTTCTGCACTAGTCACATGGTTGACCTTGCCATAGATGTAGTTGGACTGGCCTTAGTTATTTCACTGGTTAAGCTTCTAAGCTGATCCCATAGGTGGTGCAGCGGCTTTGTCAGGACAGTTGTTAGCATAGTGTCCGGGCATACCATACTTGAAGCATGCTCCGCGAGCTCCACTGACTGCATTAGCTCCAGTGACTAGCTTGCTAGTGTTCTGCTGAGCTGGTACTATAGGACGAGGCACTGGCTGATTCTCAGTATGAGGCATCTGTGGTGGGTTAGGACGTGTTGCCTGAAAGTTTGGCTTCTGCATCTGCCTCTAGAAGTTAGGGCGTGGAGCTTGCATTGGTGGTTTCCCAGTATACGAAGGATGATACATCGACCCCTGTGGTGGCACCATGCGAAGGCGGACATTGGGATTAGAAGGCTACCCATTGAATAACATCTTCCTCTTGCCTTCACGTTAAATCTCTACCCGTTTTCAAGGACAAGTGGTTTGTCTACCAGCTTCTGAAAGTTCATATAGTCATTACTCATAAGCTGGTACTAGAGATCATGGTTCAGCCCATCAGGAAACAGCTCTTGCTTTTTCTCATCGGTGTTCACATCTTTTGGAGCATACCTCGATAGCTGAGTGAACTTGTTGAGGTATTCATGCACTGACATACCACCATGCTTCAAGTTCTAAAACTGCTTCTTCTTCAGTCTGATGGTCCTAGCTGAAACATAGTGAGAGCAAAAGTTGGTCTTGAATTTGTTTCAGGTGATGCCTGTAGCATTAGCATGAGCACCGCAGTAAGCATCCCACCACTCTGCGGCAGCTCCAGTCAACTGATGTGTTGCGTGGAGGACTTTCTCACGGTCGTTGCACTGTACTATGGTCAGCTTCTTCTCAATTGATTTATGCCAATTGTCAGCCTCCAAGGGATCCTTGGAATGAGAGAAGGTGGGTGGCCTAGTCCTAAAAAACTCGCCCAGCTTGTATTGGTCCTGACCTTATGGTGCTGCACCTTGATTCTACTGCATCTGAGTGAGAGTTTGCATCATGTTCTGCATCAACTGCGTCTACATAGCTACGATCTGTGCAAATGGTCCAAAAATTCCATTGGCATTGATGTCGTTCTTATTGTTGTTGTTGCCACTTTGGTTATTGTTCTAGGTGATTTGGTTGTTTTGGTTCTGTTATTCTGGTTATTTTGGTTGTTTTGGTTGGAGGAACCTCCCTGACCAACTGCAGTGTGCCTAGTGTAAACCATCTGATGTAATGGAGAGGAGAGTTGAGATTGATGATTGAGATAGATGAAGAGAAGAAATAATAAAGAATCTCAACTACATGCATCAAAGTGACACGGTAAACAAAGATTTATTCAAACTAGGAAAGATGAGGTTATGAACAAGTTGCCGAGGTATTTCATAGCTCACATCACACATCAACTAGCACACAAGCACATCACAACCTTACACAAAGCACACCACTAAAGAACTAAATGACTCTAATCGACTCTTAACATTGGGTTTCCCTATTACAACTTAAGGCCCCTCAATTACGGGCTTCTCCTGTCCGAGCACTGCGACGGCTGTGTACCCATGGGTAGAAACCTACAGATAGTGACTGGTAGAGGAGGACTTTCTGACAGTGAAGCGTTGGTCCAATGTTCTTCTTGCACACCAAGTGCTTCATCAAGCCTGTCGCTTTGATATGCATTCTTGTCCAGGGCAATATGATAGCGCTCGCATAAATCCAGCATCAACTTGTCGCTTCTCTCTCGACCTGGTTCAGAGCTCGGATCATTCTTCACAAACCCTAGAAACCTCCGTGTGCCTGGTTCCCTGCAGGGAAAATGGCGGAACTCTGAATTTTGCAGATTGTCCTTGAGTTTGTGGCTCAGGCTCGTGATTGTAGCCCATGCGGCATCAGCAACTGCTTCAGCTTCATTGATCCTGGGAATTGAGGTATGGTGATGACTATACTCTTGGTTGTAGATCCTTAATTCTACTGTCCACTCATCTTGTTCTGGCTTTGGAATGATCTGGTGAGTGAATAAGAGCACAGTATCCAAACCAATTTCATCTAGCAATGCTCTTAGTTGCTCTGTGGCAACTCCTCCGATCTCTCCATTGGTACTGAACTTCCGAGGAATGAGGTTCCATGGTCTTCAATCTTCTTGTTCTTCTTGCACCCTGGGTGACAGAGACCTGATGTAGTATTCCTCTTGCGGTTCCTTCTTGGGCTCCGATTCTTTTAGTTCCATTGGCTCCTCTTCTCGCTTGGATTCTTCTGGTTCCACCGGCTCTTGAGGTGCTACTGGTTCTTAGGGTGCTGCTTGCACCAACTGCTCAGACACCGTGTGGACGTCCTTCTCATAAGGTTTTTTTTCATCCGAGTCGCTAAGCACCCTGGTTCCATACCTCGACTAGACATCTGGTACGTCTTCTAGTATGTTGACAATGGGGTTGGGGTTGATCTCCTAGCAAGCCTTCTTGCCAACGGTCCTAGTGGCCTTCCTCTTGGTCCAGTCTGCTTTGTGTACTTTGTTCTGGCCATCTATAATTTTAGAAGAGCATGTATTAGAAAAATGTAAATAGACTAAAGACGCGGAGAAAATAAAATTTTGCAAAACTTTTGGCACGTAGTTTTGAAATTAAGGTCCTAGACGTCTGTTCTACTCTAGGTCGCGTCCTACGGTCAACACGGCTCTGATACCACTTCTGTCATACCTAGTTTTAAGGCCAAAACCAAGTGACGCTTTATGTGTGCCCAATAATCAAGTTTTACACATAAAGCGACTTCATTAGTGGTAAACCAAACCATGTCTCGAATAAACTAAATTTTTCCTATTACAAGAATGACTAAGAGTCTTATAAATTATTACAAACCAAAGTAGCGGAAAAGAAAATAAAACATCTTGGGCTCCACAGGCAGATGACTGAAGTAGCTCGCCTAGACTTCAGCTCCAAGGTCTTCAATGTTCTCTCAGACTTCTCCTTCTACTGAGCAGCATTCATAAAGGCAAGTTTGAGTACGAGATGTACTCAGCAAGTGTGAAAAAGTATGACATGTGGCAGTAAATAAGGAAAAGGCAGCATAGAATTTTTTTTCATAAAAGTACATCATAGAGACACACATCCTATTAAGCACCAATTTATTAAGTGAAAAACATCGTGCCTATAGACCAATCATGCCTACAGTTTACCCAGCTGTAGCACCAACATAAGAACCAATCACAGTCTTCCACTGTGATCACGAACCAAACCATACCAAAATCTCACTAATCATGTGAGGGTCTATGCAATGCTCATGACCGTGAGCATGGCTGTCATGACAGTTTTAACTCTGTAGAGGCTGTACACAATTTCTCATGAGAAGTGATTTTATCCCTTGCTTCCAGGTGGACTAAAGAAATCTCCATTATGCCTGTGCCGTCGCACTCGCACACTTTCTTTTGTGTGAGGGCCAATAGATCACTTCAAGGCTTTTCCATGGCTTCCTCCATCTTGTACATACCCACTGAGGTTTTACCTAATAAGGCACTAACCGTAACCTTAGAAAGACTCCCCTCTTGTGCCAGATGGTTCTCGGGAGTAACCCTCCCTTCCCCACACCTCTCTCTTCAGGTGGATCCAGGCATAACCCGCTTTCCCCTCTCCACCAGTTGGCATGCACAAAACTGGTCTCCACCACTTACTATGCCAGGCTGCGCCCATTTTTGGCTCGTGGTTGTACGATAACACATGGGTGATCGCTCCACGAACCGATTCTTAGATTTGGGAAGATAACATAGCTAGAGACAGTGCCGGTAACCCTGCGCACAGCCCTACACCAACCCTATCTCTCAATAACCCATTAATCCTCGTGAAGCAAGTATGATAATAAATCTATTTAATATCACCCATCCCGACGTTAGCAAGCTAAGCATGTAATCTACCCAAAAAAATGGTAAACTAGGGCGATAGGGCATAATAAGCAAAACTAGGTGAAATCCTAATAGTAGGTGCGCATTCAATTTGACACAAACATGCAATTTACAAGATAGAGGTTTTGTAAAGTAAGCACAAAATGGTCAAGGACACTTGGCTTGCTGCTCTTGGGAATATTATTCAGCTGCCTCAAAGTCCTGCTACTGGAAGTCCTCGTATTGCAAGTTCGAGACGAAGTCGCCTAATGCACGAAAGCACAAACAATCAATCAAATGCAAAAAAACAGACAAAGATCAGTATGATTATGTCATGAATGCATAGGTCATTTCGATACAATCGTTTTGATATATTATTCATTGAAATCAGAGTTACAAAGTAAAAGTTATAGCATTTATAAGGTTCAAGGACTAATCTGTAATTAATAATTAAGTTTTAAGGAGCTATGTGTAATTTATAAAATTAATTAAGGACCAAAAAGTAATTACAAAAAAGTTCAAGGACTAAAATCTAAATTTGTCATAGGGCAGGGGCCGTTCTATAATTAAATAAAAGTTCAGAGGCTTTTATGTAAACTAACATTTTTAATTATTTATTATTAAATTAATTACTAAATAATTATTATAATTAATTATAATAATAATTAATTATTATTAAATTAATTATTACAATTAGTTTTTAGATTAATAATATTATTAATTATTTTATTTTGTAATTATAGATTAATCTGAAATTAATTAATCTAAGTACCGAATTAATTTTAATTAATCGGGTGGGCTGATGTCAGCATGACATCAGGCTGATGTAGTAAAGGTTTTGATTTATTTTTATTCAAAAATCATGGATTACTCTCGGCCGTTGATTTCAAAATGAATGTTGGGATTAAATGGTAGACATGGCGAACTGTGGGCGACAAGGGCAGCCGAGGCAGGGGCGGCGCGGCTCGGGAAGCTCGGCAAAGGGTCACGGCGGGCTGGGGTGGCTCCGTGTGGCGGTGCGTCGCCGAGGCGAGGAGCTCAGGTTTGGATGAAAAAAAGGAACGGAGAGGCGGGGCTTTTATAGGGGAGGGAGCGACCGCGTCAAAAGCGACGTTGGTGCGCGAATAAAGCTGAAATCCTATAGGATTCAGAGGTAGTTGGCCAGATTACGAAGAGGCGACGCGATTCTGTTGGGGCTGGAGGCGGCTGGGGCTTCTAAAAGGGTTTGGCCAGTGGTTGGGGATGACGTGCAGGTCCCACGCGCCGGTGAGAGAGGGGAGAGTGGGGGGGGGGCTGGGTTGGCCTGCTGGCTTGGGCCGGGCCGCGCGGGGGGGGGTGGGTGTTGGGTTGGCGTGGGAGGAAGAGGGAATGGGAGAGAGGGAGAGGAAAGGCCCAGGGAGGTTTCTCTTTTGTTTTTTTCTTCTTTGCTTAATTGCTTAATCACTTGATTAATTATTCTTCATTTCAATAATCATTTAAATGGCATTAATGCAATGCAAGGAGATGATATGCAATGCACTCCTAGTATTTTTTTTGGGAAAAAAGAATTTGTTCTATACTAAAATTGTGAAATGCAATTAGAGAATTTGAAATTTTAATATTTGAAAAGTTGAATTTTTAGGTCGTTACAGGATGTTAATTAGATAGCTGCTCAACTTGTGTGTTCGGTATTTTTTGAATAATATTCTTATGTTCAGTAACTACTCCATGATAATCAACTAACAAAGAGCATCAAGTACTGTTTTGTTTGCAGGAGAGCTGGTTTGGCTGGTGAAGAGGTAGCCGATGATATACCAAAGTTGCAAGCATTCTTTGAGGAATGCAAAAATAGCAATCCGCATTTCTTCTACAAGTTCCAGGTAGACCACAAAAATATCTTGTGGAATGTCTTTGGGAGTCACGATAGCCAAAAAGGCCACTATAAAGGTGACAATCACTCTCACATGTTGCATAAATTACTCATTACTGAATGAAAAATTACTGAACAAAAAATCTCACATGCTGCAGATTTTGGCGACGTAGTCACTTTCGACAAGACCTACATAACAAATAGATACAGCATGCCCCTCGCAATATTTGGCGAATGCAATAGCCAGATACATTTGAATGGGTATTTACACAATTCATAATGTGCATGGGGAACAAACATCCTATAACGATATATGAAAATACTGAACTCATACTCTTAAATTACTAAAAAACTAAAAAAATAACCTCATATTCTGAAATTACTGAACAATGAATTGTTTTCACAGGAAAAACATCTTTTGGTCTTTTGCAGATCAAGGCAATGCTATGGAGAAAGCAATAAAATACTTGTTCTGTCGTACATATCACAGATTTTGCAGGTGGCACATGTTGAGAAAATACAAAGATCAACTAAAACAAATGTATGAGCAACATCTAGGATTCCATGGAAACAAGTGGTGGTGGAATTCAATCTGCACCAGAGGAAGACATTCTATAAGCTTTATGATGAGAGCGAGATGTGGATTGCATCATACTTCAAGGAGATTTTTTGTGGCACCATTCAGTCAATGCAGAGAAGTGAATGTGTGAATGCTGTGGTAAAGGCTGGCTAAGTAGACAATGGTACACCAATTGACAACTTTGCGAAATGGTTCCTAGATGTCCTGCATCACACAAGGGAGAATGACGCAAGGGAAAGGTAGACCTCTGATGAGGACATCTCTTCATTGGATACACACAACGCTCCTCCACCTACTATAGCTCATGCACAACTATTAAATTTAGAGGTGAGCTAGTTCCCAAACACATGTTCTACTTTGAGAATTGATTGCTACCTAATGATTTTATCATGATTTGAAATAGTGGAGAGAATCAAGGGAAGCTTGAAGAAGGACATGCAGATGCTCAAGACCAGCATGGCACGTTTGACCCTAGAGGAGGCTCAATCCAACTCGAGGTCGAGTTGCCCCTAGGTTCTAGGAGTAACCCGTACAAAATCGGACGCCCAGATCGCAAGCTGGATTTGTTTTGGACGTTCTAGATAGGTGGAAAGCTAAGAAGATAACATTTTCAACGGCACTGATCTCGTGTCCAAATTCGACCAGAATCAGCGAGAATCGTTA
Organism: Zoysia matrella; assembly: GCA_001602295.1. Taxonomy (NCBI): domain Eukaryota; kingdom Viridiplantae; phylum Streptophyta; class Magnoliopsida; order Poales; family Poaceae; genus Zoysia; species Zoysia matrella. The sequence continues at coordinate 23,471 of BCLG01000023.1, read as the reverse complement.
AAACAAGATGACGTCCAGAAACTGCCCTGGTGCTGCGACACTATCTTTTGGCCATTAAGCCGTGTATCTTTCCTAGGCCCACTAGTATTAGGGTTTGCCCGTAAGGATGTTCTAAAGTCTATATAATTAGTAGCCATCATCATTAGGTTTAGGTTTTTGCTTAGTTTCATCTGTTATCAAACAGTTTTGCTATTTGACGGTTTGTGAGATTTCGACTTCGTGAATTTAATTCAGATTTCGCATTTGCGTTCTTCCTTGTGCTTGTTTGTGTTCTTCGATTCGCTGATTGGGATTAGCTTTCTTGGCGAGGTCAATCATGTGAACATGTTTGATAACCAGAGGAGACGTGGTGATGTGATATCAGGGTTTATATCGTGTTGATTTGAAGCAAGATTGATTGTGTGTCACATCTCCAACAAATCAAAAGTTACCACGACCTGATGGAAGATCAGGTATCACGTACATATCAAGTGGTAATCAGAGCTTCAGGTATTCTGTCAAGATCACATCTATCCTTGTCGATTTTCCATTCATCCTATCATCCACCGTAAAGCCGAGACAAAAAAATAGTAGATCGTTAGGTGTTTCTCTGTCCAAGCCGTGTTTAGCCTTTGCATAATTTTATTTCAGAGTTCGTAGTGTTGAGTTTGTGTCCTTAGTTGTGTTTTGGTTGCTAAATTTCAAAATCTTTTTGCATCTAGGTATTTTCCTTCATCATTCATATGTTATCGTGTTCAGATCTGTTACCATGTCACATCTGTTATTTGTTTCCTTTGTATCGAAATTTTGGCCCGCCACACCTACCCCATATTTTGATCGCAAATAGAGCCACCCTTAATAGATCCACCTCTCCATAATGATCTGCTACTCAATCATCCACAAAATCGCCACCTGATTGCATTTCACACCTTCCAAAAACGTGTCTCGAGAATCCTTCAGTAAAACGGGCATGACTTTTGCCTACGAACTCAAAATCGGGTGCATTTTTTTTGAATTCTCAGAACAAAAGGACACATTTGAGGCTTTCCTTCTTTGCCGAGTTTGACAAAACTTTCGCAAAATCCCCTCTAGAAGAGGACATTTATGAATTTACATGTTTTAATGTTCAATTTCAGGCATCTTCTTGATTTTTCACAGAACACATCCTTTATTGGATTGGTCTGAAACTTCTTAGTGTTCCTGTTTTGTGCCTCAGTAAAAATTCAAAAGAAAAAATAAAAAGTGACATGATCGAGGTGTCATCAATGTCTTGTGCTATACCGTGGTGATTACTGATATTTGGAGCTGTGTCTGTTGCTGATCTTTGTATCATTGTTCGCATCTGGATTTTTCTTAAGATTCGACCAGCAACTAAAATTACATACTTAGAATACTTATTCAGCATTACTATCTGTTATTGAATTGTGGTCCATTAATAATTATTTTAGCCCTCTATGCTCCACATATCCACCTCGAAACAGCACAGTATTTGACCCTATAATTGTGAAATTACGACTCTCTCAGTTGTACCATCCTTTTCCTTGCCTTGGTAAGAACTGTGTAAAAACTTGATAAGTCGTTTCCTTTTGCAGATTGGCCATCACCGATCCCACACCACCGTAGTATAGGGATAATATCTTGCTTTGCTTCTTTGTTGTTTTCTAACCATAGTAGGAACTGGTAAATCTAGAAGTGGTAAGTCTAGAAGTAATAAAGTTGAACCTTCTGAAGCTACCAACTCCTTAAATGACTTCGCTGATTGTGTTAGTCTAAATTAACTTGTTGACACTCTTGCAATGGAGATGCTCTTCCAAACAATGAACTAGCAATTCCAGCGTCTCTCCAACTCGTATGACAGCCCATGAGAGACGTCCACTACCACAGAGAGAGGAAGAGGAAGTTAATGACGAGAACAACTCTAAGGTTGACGTTAACTCCAAGCTATGGGAGGTAATAAAAATCGCTCCTTACGAACCTTTCAGTAAAATTAAGTTTACCATCCCACCCTTCACTGGTAATTATGATGCTGAAGCTTATTTTGAATGAGAGACAATTGTAGAGCAAAAAATTACCTCTCACTTAGTCTTTGAAAATTATAGAGTCAAACAAGCTACTAGTGAGTTTCGAGAATTTGCTTTACTCTAGTTGACTGATCTTTGCAAAGCGCATTTGCAACCTGATAATTGAGATAAATTGAAAGATGCTATGTGTAAGCGTTTTGTTCCCCCTTTCCATCAAAGAGATTTGCATCAAAAATTGCAACGCTTAGAACAACATGATAAATCTGTTCAAGATTATTTTGCTGAGTTACAAAAGGGTATAATGCATTGTGGGATAGAAGAGGACGTTGAGGATACTATCTGTCATTTTTATGGTGGGTTACGTCGTGAAATTTAGGACATTGTTGATTATAAAGATTATGATACAGTCGAACAGTTGTTCCGTCTTGCTATACTAGCAGAAAAAGAATTGTAGGGACAACAACAAAAGAACAACACCCGTACATACACTTCGCGGTCGATGTTTCCTTTTTCTTCGACCACACGTACGTCACTGCCGTTGAACACTGCAGCAGCACCAAAACCAGCCCCTTCGGCGTCATCTTTGGATTCGAGTAAAACTTTGTTGCAGGTACCCACCATGACTACATCCTCTACCGCTTTTCATGATGTTCCTGCAACATCAAGTGCCATTAGTGTCATGGCATGGGACATAAGCAACGAGATTGCCCAAGTCAGTGGGCATACATAGCTACTGAAGGTGGAGGATACATATGTACTTTAGATGTTGAAGACAAAGAATCCAATGATAAGATTCCTGATGATGATGACGACCAAATATTTGGTGCTGATGGTACTTCCGCCTATAGGACCATCATTATCTAACGAGTGCTCTCCGCACTTGTAACTTGATAAGATTCAATGCCATTATCTGTTTTAGATTCATTTTGTGATCAAGAACGGGTGTGCACACGTGATCATTGTTGGTGGGAGCTGCAACAACTTAGTTAGAAATGATTTGATCACTAGGCTTTACTTGCCCACATAGCCACATCCATATCCATACCATATCCAATGGTTAAGCGACTCCAGTTTGGCAAAGATAACAAAAACTTGTCGAATTCCATTCTCCATTGTGCCTATGTTGATTCTGTGGATTGTTGTTAGCTTCATAACCTTTGAAGTCCCTTAAAAGGTATGAATTGATTTTAGTGATTGAATGAATACCATAGGTAACAGTTGTGATTGTAGGTTTCACCTCGCTAATTCTACATCAACATGGTGGGCTTTCTCGTGGATGACGAGGATGATCCCTAGAAGAGTTAGAAGGTGTGAATCCTCCTTAGATCCTCAGAAAGCACTAAAGATGGCAGAGGATGCAAAGTTGTAGACCGAAGATGAAATTCAATCGAAGAAGCAGTCATCGGACAGTTCTGTGAGCCAGGATTTCAGAGTCCAGAGAGGGGTGCTCTCTGGAGTTGCTGTAGAGAAGACTCCAGATAGTTCGGTGTCGGTCGCCGAACAGTCCAGTGAGGTTGAAGCCGAAGTCCAGAGAAGGTGTCTCTGGGTGTCCAAAAGTGAAAGTCACCGAACAGTGCGGTGAAGGTATGTACCGGACAGTTCGATATCTATGGAATGGATTCCAGAGAGGATGTTTCTCTGGCCCAAAGGAGGAAAGGGTCATTGGACTGTCTGGTGGTCCAATCACCGAACAGTCCAGTGATTGCATAAAGCAGTCAACTTTATGACATCACATCCCAACGGTTGTTTCTAGGCTTAGAGCCTATTTAAATTGTGGAGAGGGATGTTTTGCCGTGTGCCTGAGGTCTGAAGGGAAATTTCTGAGAGGACAAGAGACACCACCAAGAGAGCGCAAGACAAGATTGGAGATCTTTGCTGCTAGTAAGTGAGTGATAGGGACCATTCACACACTTCTAGAGCTTGTCGGGCTTGAGAGGAGTGATCTTTGCCTATTACTCTTGGTGTGGGCAGCCTAGACTAGCTAGGAGTCGGTGCTCGAGCTTTCGAGGAGACTGTGAAAGTCGTCATCAACTTTGTACGCGGTTCTGAGTCCTCCGCTCAAAAGGGACACCAAGAGGGAGCGCTTGAGCCTTGGAGGCTTGCTCTAGTGCTTGGGTATTGTTCGATAGCTAGGCTGCCGGTGACTTCACTTCGAGAGAAGCGTACCCTTGAGAGCATCGTTTCGAAAATGACGGGAGGAACCAAAACTCCGACGGGAGTGGTTCAACGAGGATTAGGGGAAGGCGCCAACCTTTTGTGTCCTCAAAAAAAATCACTAAGCATTTTCTATCTCACTCTCTTTACTTACCGCATTTGCTTACCGTTTGAGTAGTGTGATAGGTTGTTCTTTGATTCCTCTTAGTGGCTATTGTGCTAGTGCTTGCTTATTGTTATTATCTTTTCACTGGCATTATTAGGATCCTGGCCTACTATAGTGAAATTAGTTCTATGAGTCCACCGATTCAACCACCTTTCTCGGTGTCTTTGATCTTTACATGTGGTATTAGAGCCAAGTGCTCATTTTCGGGCTTCACCGCCTTGAGTAAGGATGCGAAACTTGATGGAGACTTCGTCTATATTTGATGGGGATGAATACTCTTATTGGAAGGCTATTTGATGGGGACGATTACTCTTTCAAGCCAACTTGGCTACTCTCTCTTTTGACGTTATGCTCGGCAAGCTCACGGCCTATGAGGGATATATGTTGGGCACCTCCACCAACACTCAATTGCTCAAGAATCTTGCCCTTCAAGTTGAAAAATCTCCCAATGGTAAGAACAATAAGAAGAAGAAGGTGGAGGAAGATGAGGATGAGGAGAGTGACAATGAGGACCTTGCACTCTTGATGAAGAAGCTATTTAACAAGGGAAGAGCCTTATCTTCCAAGAGAAACTTCGGGTGCTTCAATTGTGGCAAAAAAGGTCATTTTACGAAGGAGTGTCCCAAGCTCAAGAAGGAGAGCAAGAAGAAAGCTACAAATGAGAGTGAAGGCAAAGGAACTCAAGCTTAAGGGGAAGTTCAAGAAAAAGTTCTTCGTCAAGGAGAAGAGCAAGAGCAAAGAGAAGAAGTCCTCGCACAAAGCTTACATTGTTGGTGAGTGGCTCAGCGATGATGATGATTCGGACTCTTCATCTTCTAGTGAAGAAGAGCTCGCGGGTATTGCTATAACATGCTCCTCTAATGAGCTACCACAACCTCCACGTTTCTTGATAGCCCAAAGTTGTGAGGGCTATGTGGATAAAGATGATGATCTTGACGAAGAAAAGGACTATAAGGATGAAGATGATGGACCTAGCTATAATGATCTAGTCCTGTTCCTTGATAAGGCCAACAAAATCATCATATAGAAGACCAAGAAGATCGAAGTAGTGGCCAAGGAGCATGAAGTAGCGGTAGTTCAAGTTTGAGAGCTTGAGGGGAAGCTCAATGCTCTTAAGCATTCTCATAGTGCTCTACGTGAGTCTTATGTGGCTCTCAAAGAGAACCACGTAGAGCTAAGTGAGAAGCATGAGACATTAGTGCGCACCCATGAAGCTCTTGATCTTGACTCTCTCTTTAACTCTCCTAAGCATTTAAATGAAGCTTCTACTTCTTGTGATCTAACCCTTTCCAAGCGTACTCTTGAGCCATCTATATTGAAGGAATACAGGAAGCTCAAGGAGGAGAGAGAGACGGTGATGGATGCATTTGAGCGGCTCACTAGAGGAAGGCAAATTTAAAACAAAATCCTAAGCAAAAATCTCATCAACAACTACAATCACAAGGGCTTAAGATCATATCCTTCCTCTATCAACATCATTGGCAACGAAGATGAGATCCCCGAATGGATAGTCTCGCACATGGCGGATGACTAGTATTGTGAGACGTGTTGCCTTGATGGTCATCCCTCCATGGATTGTCCCAAGGTGATCGTGCCTAAGATTATGCCTAACGGTAACCTTTTCCATGGAGATGTGCACTACAAGCTTTTCAGGGATAAAGATGGAAAAGTGAAGACCAAGCCGCTAGGACCGCCAAATGACAAGAGGACAATCAAAAAGATATGGGATCTTAAGGTGATCGTGGACCGAGAGAGGAAGCCTAAACTGTCTTGGTTCCCAAGAAGTGAAGGGACCTAGGTGGCGGATCGTGAAGCAAATTGAAGATTCTTGAAGTCTACCACATGTTGATCGAGTTACAACGCCAATCTACTCTTCAAGGAGGTTAATTCTTATACATAGTAGAGTAGATTTCTTTTTTTTTGTCTTGCGTGGTAGTTAGTCCATATGCATAGGGGAAGAGCTTGAGAAGGTGGCTTGGCTATCTCAAGGCGAAGTGGCAGGCATATTGTGAATAAGTTTGAGATGGGTTCAACTTGACACCGAATAGGTTTCTTTTTGCAAAGTCTTTAATTTGCTTCCATCTACATGGCATGCTTTAAATTTCTTGCATTAGCCAGCTTATTTGCATGCATTACATATAGGAACCACGGAGGAGACGTGTTACTCTATGGAAAAAGTGACTACATTGTCCATATGAATTCACATACTCCACAAAGAGTAACCAAAGCAATTGTTAAGATTCATACATTTCTTTTTTGAAGCTTCCTTCTCGCTTTAGTTTTTATCACTCGATCTTAATTGCAATTTGTAAAAATGCTAAACTCTTCAGGAGTTATCTATTTGCAAAGGAGTGTTTGACAGTTTCCTTTCTAGATAACTGTGGTGTTTATTTGGTTCTTTGGTGAGGACACTTGAAGTCTTAGAAAGAATTCTGTGGTTCTGCAATTCCTTGAGGTCACCGGACAGTCTGTCGCCTTCCCCTGGCGGTCCGGTGACTGTATCTTGGAACCGAGTGACTTGCAGAATTGGATAGTCAACAAACATTCTGTTGGGTTTACCGGACAGTCCGGTGATTGGAAGATGAAGCGGTTGCTTCTCTAGAAATCAGAATTCTCTAGACACTGGACAGTCCGGACTTTTATAGTCACCGAACAAATTCTTAAGACCGAACAGTCCGGTGACTGAGGTTTTCGGTGAGATCTTGGTCGTTCATTTGATTCTTTCTAATCTTGGCCGCTGACCTGTTTTCAAGTATCCGCACATGGGAGTTTCCAATTTCCATTCCAACCTCGTGCGTTCCACGCTGACCCCCAACAGCTGATCACCGTCGCCGCGCGCCCTTGCGCCACCACCCGCAAACGCCTCCGGCCGCCACCCGTGCTAATGCTGCCCTGCCGTTCTTGCCGCTGCGCGCCTCAGCTCTGCTTTGCCTCACGCGCGCTTCTACTCTAGCTCTCCCTAGCACCGCTACTGCTCGGAGCTCACGCCACCTTCACCACCGCGCATCGGACCGCCTGTTGAGCCTCGCTGACGAGCTCCAAGGCCATTAGCTCACCGCCCTTGTGCTTGAAATTGCTTCGCCGTGTGATTTTCTCACCGTCACCCCGCTACTCACCAAAACCCTCGTAGGGTTTTAGTTTTTGAGGTGATCGGTCAACTTTTCGATGAATTATTTGGCAGATTCTGGCTTTCTACTGTTGGGGTATTGATTCTATCACTTCCATTTCATCAAAAATGCCCCGCATGTCTTGATTGTCAATTGACGTGATTAGTTGACATTTCCCGTACTTAGTGCCATATTGAGGTCATCTCTTGCATATTTTTGTATGGCATTGAGTCTCTTGTCGCTAGTGTCACAATTTGAGTCAATTGCTATTATATGAATTGTGGCATTAGTCTGTCGATATCACAGTTATGCTTATTTGCTTTATTTGATCGGTAATATGTCCTTGATTCCACCGCTAGGATTTTATTTCGAGTCGCTCACCTTTTGTGCTTACAACCTATACTTTATTCCTATGTGCTGAAGTTACAGTTGGTCAGAGGATTAGTACAAAGGTCAGTGGCAGTTCAGAGGTTTCAGTAGGTCCAGATTTTCTTGGACGCATTAAGAGTTCTTAATCCTATCTTTTTGAGCCAGCTAGTCAGTTGATCTTTCAGAGACAGTTGACAGTATGGGCAGACAGAGACCTTCAAAGAAGGGGAAGGACAAGGCAGTTGATCCAGAGAAGAAGCAGCAGCAGCGGATAGGTGACCCTGAGTGGGACCGAGCGCTTGCAGCACGGATGTGGACGTGCCTCCACACAGGAGGTCAGGTGCTCTGAGGATAGGAGGAGCTGACAGGCAGGGGGGAGTTGAGGAGGTTGACCCGACAGAGAATGGCGACCACCCCTCTAGTGGCAGAGGTGTAGCCACGGAGAGCTCTTGCCAGAAGGTAGTCGAGAACCACTGAGGGAGAGGTAGCCCACAAGAGTTCATAGTCGAGGTCACAGAGGTGTCCTCATTAGAGGTCTGGGGTCTGCGAGGTTTGCACAGCCAGAGCTAAGAAGGCTCGTCGGGCCATGGCTAGAGTAGCTGAGGTTGAGGTTGATTTGTTGAAGCTGAAGGGCCCGGCCATAAAGGCCAAGAGGAGAGTGGACTTTACTGCTTGAGTCTCCACTAGTAGACATGCTGATGCTGGATAGTTCTACAGTGGAGGATATTCGAGGCCTACAGGTGGTAGCTTGCCACTAAGGGCAAGAGCTCAGTGTTTGCAGCACACCGCCACTGTTCGTTAGAGCCACTGAGCAAAGGAGCTGGGGTTGACATGGAGAGCCACATTGCATATCTTTTAGGATTTTTAGAGTTGGTCACCCAGCAGCAGAGATTTAGTGAGGAGTTTGTGCTTGATTTCTAAGCCTCACTGTGGATCTCCCCCGATCGTTCTTATTTTTCGTTCAAGTATCGAGGGAACCACAAAGATTTGAGAGGACCGATGTCTTGTCAGCTTTGAAGTTCATATCTTTAGAGACTCAGATCCATGCACTGGCCCATTCATACTTCTCACCACCTTTCAGATCTTTTGGAGGGATGGAGCACAGTCACAATAGGATGAGTGTTGCTTCCCGCCACCTCATGGGGCGCACTACTCGAGGCACCCTCTACGATTGACACATGAGGCTCGTGTATTGAGAGGGATGTTAGGGAAGTCGATAGCACCATGGGTTGGCTACAGAGAGCGGGTTATTATTTTACATCAGTGGCTGCTATATTTTTTGCTAAAGCACGAAGAGTTCAATTTGACTGATCCGTTGCTTTCTTAGATGGAGGATGTCATATATGAGAGGATAGGAGCACGTCAGTTACCATTTGCCCCATACATTTGTCTGATGCTATGGAGTGCAGGTGTTATGACTGAGGAGTATACAACACTGTCAGAGATTATCACCTCCTTCAATCCAGCAGAGCCATTCGACTCCAAGGTTCTTCAAGTGTTTGTTTTCCATAGCACCCCTGGAGGAGAGGAAAACATAGCCCTTGAGCAGGTTGAGACTGAGGCTCCGGAGGGACCACAGCCGAGGGTTAGGAGCACTGAGGCTCTAGGTCAAGCCAAGACTCCGATCTCTCGTGCCACACTTGACTCTGCGTTAGCTGCCAGGTTAGATGCTATTCGGGCAGAGCAGCCTGAGCAGTGGAGGTATAGAGAGGAGCAGAATGAGTGTACACGCCGAGAGGGCCGAGTTTGAGTAGAGGATTCGATTTGAGCGCCTCCAGATTGACGAGCGGCTTCAGATGGTGACAGAGCTCGCTGAGGAGAGTAGACGACAGGACAGGGAATTTCATGAGATGTCGCAGCGCACTCAGTTGGAGATGGCAGCGGCCATAACTTACATGTTTGCCGGATTCGAAGATATTGCTTCATATCTCCAGGGATCGATATGCCACCACTACCTGTGTTTTTCGACGACCACGCTACCGAGTCCCCTCCCACAGTGCCTCAGCTTCAGTGTTCTACAGTGCCAGCATTCACATCTGAGCTACAAAGTTAGCAGCAGCAACAACAACAACCCGCTTTCACTGCACTGCTCTCAGCCCCGCTTTCACCGTTTGTACCACTTGGGGCAGCCAGCACTTCTGCGACTACAGGTGGAGTCAGTGTATCTATTACCACTTCTTAGTTCTCTCTAGTTTTCTTATACTCCATGTCGGTCCTGTTTGCTTCAGCAGAGCCTAGAGTGTCGATACCAGCGTTGGAGTCAAGGACAACAGTTGATTAGTTCTCTGCTTGCTTCGAGAGTACATTCCATTGAGGCTACCACTGCTGAGTCTGTTTTGATAGAGCCACCGCCCAAGGCTTCAAAGGTAGAGCCCGCAACCACCATAGCCGAGCAGCCCAATGTGTCAGATGCAGCTATCCTGATTGAGGTTGAATATTCAGCAGAGGACGCAGCTCAGGCCCTTGCCAGCGCAGATCAGCCAGTTTCAGTTGATGGCAAGGAGCCTTCTCTGACATCTTTATCAGGCTTGAGTGCTTTTGGAGATGTTGAGCAGCCAGGAGGAGATGAGTCAGCAGCAGCAGCCCAGCCAGCAACAGAGGAGCAGCCACCGATTATCACTGCACCCAGCTCTTCAGCCACATAGGATTAGATATTCTTGTAGGAGTTTGGGAGTGAGACATGAGGTGTAGCGCTTTTTGAGGGCTAGATGTCTAAAGGGAGGCCGTGGATGGGTAGTTAGGGCTTTGGATTTTATTTGACGGATTTCTTTGGCTCTTTGTGTTATTTTGATGAGCTTGCATTTCATTCGATTCTTTTAGCTCATTGGAATACACTCGGTTTTTGGACTAACCCCATGGATTATTCTGTATGCTCCTTGCGTTGTGATTGTTTTGCAGGTTCCTTTATGCATGTGCGCTCTCAAGCTCTATCTCTCGTGCATTTACCTTTGTCTATCTATCGTTCTCCCTCTCTATATGCTTTCTCGGTGCCATCTTTTTGGATGATTAGATGACAAAGGTGGAGAGAGATACCAAACAGGGGGGGGAACAGCTGAGAGCGACGCTTCCAACCCATGACAAATGAGAGGAACTCTTGCAAAATTTTTCTTTGTAGTCAAGGTAAGGGGGTAAGTGTTCTTTTGAGATGCGTTTTACTCTCTATCTTCTTTCATCTCGTTTGAGCCTATTTGTGAGTACTATGGTTGTCATCAATCACCAAAAAAGAGGAGATTGTTAACTTCCTGGCCTTTGAAGTCCCCTAAAAGGTATGAATCGATTTTGGTGCTTGAATGAACACCATAGGTAACGGTTGTGATTATAGGTTTCACCCCGCTAATTTTACATCAACATGTTGGGTTTTCTTGGCAGATGACAAGGACGATCCCGAGAAGAAGAGTTTCCGAACATCGGAGGACTAAGGCTAAGGACAGCTAGAGAGTTCATAGGAATGCCGGTACTATTAAGGGAGTCAAAGTCATTTATCTCCTGTCATACAAGTGTTATAGGGTGTGAATGCCCCTTAGATCCTTAGAAAGCACTAAAGATGGTAGAGGAAGCAAAGTCGAAGACCAAAGATCAAGTTCAATCGAAAAACAGTCACAGGACAGTCCGGTTAGGTCACCGGACAGTCCGGTGACCCAGGATTTTGGAGTCCAGATAGAGGTGCTCTCTGGAGTTGCTGCAGAGGAGACATCGAACAGTCCGGTGTGGCAGTCACCAGACAGTCTGATGAGGTTGAAGCCGAGGTCCAGAGAAGGTGTCTTTGGGAGTTCAAAAGTGAAAGTCACCAGACAGTCTAGAGAATGTATGCACCGGACAGTCTGGTATCCTATGGAATGGATTTCAGAGAGGGTGTTTCCTGGCCATGAGGACGAAAGGGTCACCGGACAGTCTGGTAGTCCAGTCATCGGACAGTCCGATGATTGCATAAAGCAGTCAGCTTTATGATATCACGTCCGAATGGTTGTTTCTAGGCATGGAGCTTATTTAAACCATGGAGAGGGACGTTTTTCTGTGTGCCTGAGGTCTGAAGAGTTTGAGAAAACTTGTGAGAGGCCAAGGGACACTACCAAGAGAGCACATAGCAAGATTGGAGATCTTTGGTGTTAGCAGGAGAGTGATAGGAAGCATTCATACACTTTTAGAGCTTGTAGGGCTTGAGAGAAGTGATCTTTGCCTATTACTCTTGGTGTGGGTAGCCTAGATTGGTTAGAAGTCGGTAATTGAACTTCCGAGGAGATTGTGAAAGTCGTCATCAAGTTTGTACGCGGCTCTAGGTCCCCTGCTTGAAAGGGACACTAAGAAGGAGCACTCGAGCCTTGGTATTATAGTATTATAGTAAGCAAATCGTAATCTAAGCTCATACTGGTATAAAGGCCTTAGTATAATTAAATTAACCTAGCCAAGCTTAGCTACTCATGTAACCGCATAAGAACTAGAATAAAGTTATTTACCTTATAGTAAGTAATACTATGGTCCACCTAGAATAATGAACCTTTCATTAAGATAGCTATTGCATCATGCATAATGTACCTTTGATTTCCTTAGGGAGTTTATTTGGTTTTTATCCAAAATTTAATTAGATCTTATCGATTCTTCTTGAGCTTTGTTTCTTTTACGGTAGTTTTGTTAGGCATATTCTATCATGTAGACAACGTTGAGTTCGAGAAAGAGCCAGACTCCAAGAGAAGATAGGAGAACTGATGCAAGAGAAAAAGCCCGAAGACTCCAACATCAAACCCGCGATTCAAGACTCAAATTTCAAAGATTATCGATAAGACAAGTCTGAAGATTAAGGATTTATAGGCAAGCTCTAACCTCTTAATCAAATTAATCCTATATTTTGCTTGCGTACTCATATGACCTAAATGCTTGCATATTTATTTTAATCTATGTTAAAACATTGTGTAGTTAATACCCTATTTGTTATTACGTATTTTTATTAATGTCAGTTGCTTGCTCTCATTAAATATGAATATTACCTTGTTACCCATTGATGACACCCCCTTGTTAGCCATAGGACTTCTTTCGTTAAAGTCTTTTAACGAACAGAAAGTTGCCTTGATATTAGATTGCTTAGGAACCCTTATGCGATGCAGTGCATTGCCACACCATACACCAATCATTTATGAAATGTGTTAAAATGAATTTAGTGGTGTGAGTAAACTAAATGGGATGGGTGTTAGTGTAACTGGTGCTAGGTAAAGAAAGGTATTTCTTGTCGTGGGGCATGGCTTCTGTGAAAGGTGATGTGATATGTGTTAATCTTCAGTCTGATCCACCTATTGTGGACAAGCGCCGCCCTGCCACATAAGGACCGGTTCATCAGACCGCAAAGTAGTGATTTCGTGCAATCACAGAGCCTGTATGGGTAGGACATACTCCAGCCCTTTGGTTATCCACATTGACCCTAAAGACGGTCGAGTGACACAAGTCACAGGAGCGAACATACCTGGGATTGTATTACCCACCGGTATAGTCCCCTAGTTGTGTAATCATTCGGCTTTGTGGGGGTCCAGGGAGCAGACGTGGTTGTCTTATCCCACATTTTGGCTACAGGAATGTGCTATAGCGTCATCGGTGGCCTGAAAACCCTGAGAGATGACCCCAGTCACACCTTGAGGGAAATCTGTGGATGCCTTAGTATGTGCTAGAGTGAACGTTATGCTACTCTTGCTCGCAAAAGAGTGCATAGCCTATCGATACAGTGTACAACCTCTGCAGAGTGTATAATCCATCCAAAAATGGCCGTTATCACGGTATTGACACACTACAGCTTGGGCACACAATGATTAGTCTCAATATTATCCTTGTTGGAGTGAGTGGGTGTAAATGCCCGTGCTTTGAAAAGTGTAGGCTTTGTGCCTAGGCTATTATGGCATTGCGCCGAATGGCCTGACTAAAACTTTGGTACTGGCGAGATTGATGAACATCTCTCCAGAACTAACCTACTAAAATATGGACAACAAATGTTTTGCCTCTCGTTGCAAAGCTTCTGTAGTGAACCCTGCATAAAACTGTCCTTTTACAAAAAAAAAACCTCATAGACTAATCTTTGCTTCAACTAAATATGCATCTATATATACCTCTGCTTAGTGTTAGGGCTTGCTAAGTACCTTATATACTTACTAGTTTGCTATTGTGATTTTAGACAAAGAAGATTCGTAGAAGAAGACGATGGGCCGAGTTTTGCTCTACTTTCCAAGTTTGCTTGTGGCTTTGGGCCATGATTTTCTGCTGTTTGGTTCAACTCTGGCTAGTTAACTGGTTGTGGATATTTTAATCCTTGCCATGTTGCTGTTAAAGGTTCAGTTTTAGGTATTTACACTATTTTGCTTTTGATATACATTCTGATGTGTTAGTGCCTATCACCTACTGATCTAGGGACTGATACGTGATGCACGGTGTATCCCAAAAATAGGGTACGACACACAATCCGATGGACAAATCGTGGTAGTGAATCGTACATTGTCTACAATGCTACGTGCCATTTTAAAGAAAAACTTGAAGATGTGGGAAGAATGTTTCTCTCATGTGAAGTTCGCATACAACAGGGCGGAACACTCCACCACTAAGGTAAGTCCATTTGAGGTAGTATATGAATCTAACCCTCATGCTTCGATTGATCTTTTGCCTTTGCCTTCTAACAAAAGAGGTCATAATGTTGATAAGGTGCGCATTGATTTTATTCTCAAGATGCATGAAACAACTAAACAAATCATTGAAAAGATGAACGAGAAGTATAAAATTGCAGGTAGTAAAGGTAGACATGAAGTTAAATTTGTACCAGGTGAGTTGGTTTAGTTGCACTTGAGAAAAGATAGATTTTCGGAGCTAAGAAAATCTAAATTGATGCCTAGAGCTTCTAGAACTGTTAAAATACATGAGGAGATTATTGATAATGCATATAGACTTGAGTTACCTCACGAGTTCGAGGTGAGTCCTACATTCGACATTTTAGATTTGAAGCCATCATGGGAGAAGAACATGAGCTTGACTTGAGGACGACTCCAATTCAAGAGAAGGAGGATGATGATGAGGACATTCCTGCACTGGATACACAAAACGCTCCTCCACCAAGTATAGATGGTCCCATCACAAGAGCTCGTGCACGAAAATTGAATTTAGAGGTGAGCTCGTATCTAAACACATGTCTACCTTTTTTTGAAAATAGATTGCTCCCTATTGACTTTATGAAGATTAGGAACAATGGAGAGGTTAAAGGGAAGCATAAATAAGGACTTGAAAATGCTCAAGACCAGCAAGGTATGTTGAAACCCAGAGGAGATTTAATCAAACTCGGAGTCAAGTTGCCCTCGGGTTCCAGTAGCAGTCCGCACTAAGATAGATGCCCAGGTCGCATACGGGATACCTTTTGGACGTTCTAGATATGAATGAAAAGCTAAGAAGATAACCTTTCTAACGGCACAGTTCTCGTTTCCAAACTCGACCAGAGTCAGGGGAATTGTTAAAACAAGATGACATCCAGAAACTGCCTCGGGTGCTGCTACACTATTTTTTGGTCTTTGAGCGTGTATCTTTCTTAGGTCTGTTAGTATTAGGTTTTGCCCCAAAGGATGCCCTAAAACTTTTGTTGGATTTCAATTTTGAGATTTTAATTCAGATTTCGCAATTGAGTTGCATTCTTCCTTGTTTTTGCTTGTGTTCTTCGATTCGCAGACTAGGATTAGTCTTTTTTGGTGAGGTCAACCATGTGTTGCACGGTTGATAACCAGAGGAGAAGTGGTGCTGTGATTGCAGGGTTCGAATCGTGTTGATTCGAGGTTGGATCAATTGTGTGTCGCATCTCCACTAAATCGAGATTTATCATGATCTGATAGAAGATCGGGAACCAGATAAACATCAGCAACCATTGACAAGATGAAGCTACTTGGGAGACAGAAGAATTTTACCAGCAAACTTTCTCGAGTTTCTTCAGTCCAAGAACGTTTCTCTTCCAGCTCTCCTTCTAATTCTAAATCTCAGGATGAGATTTCTTTAACAGGGAGGGTTATGACATCCCACAATTTCGAAACCAATGGAATCAAGTTAGTATGATCCAGTTGCTAAATTTGAACCTGAGCTTAAAAAGGAAACAAATAAATGCAAGTTAAAATTTCACATTTTTTATTTTAAATTCAAATGAAATTTGGAGGTTCAAAATTTTCAAAGAAAGTGTATGAAATAAAATTTTCATTGGGAAGGTTTTATGATATTCAATTTTAGGAAATTTTAACGAAATTTTTTAAATATTTAAAAGGCCAAATAGAGGTTTATTTCAAAATGGTTGACTTTCTTCCCAAATTTATAAGTTTGTTGGTTTTGAAATTGAACTTGGAATAGATAGCAAAGTTGTTCATTTTAAAGAGTTGAACACTTTTGCAAAATTCAGAAGAATTTGAGTACCGGAGATATGTGTTTTGCAGCCGAAACAGTGCAGAGTTTTGACTTAGCAGAAAAATCATAGAAGAAAGTTGGTGGGCCCACAGGGCAGTGAGACCACGCCTTTCATCTTTATCCAGCTGCTGGTTGCTTCGCCTGGAAGATACCACAGCAGCGCTGCCCAGCCTGCATGCCATCCACGCAGCTGCCTGCTTGGGTGCTTTGCTGGAGCCGCTACCTGGGTGGATAAACGTGAAATTAGAGCATCTCCACAGTTCTCTCAAAAAATCACCCTAAAAAGCATCTTTAGAGGCCAGCCAAATAAATGTTTGATTTATTTTAATCACCTTCTTTAATAACTCCTTTAAATATAGTTTAAATTTGAGTAAATGAACAATCGATTCCACAGTTAGTTGCACGAAAAATAGGACTGAGGACCCTAAAAAGTTTACCAGATCTATCTTCGAATAGAGGATTTTTAGAGATATTTAAAAGTAAAGAGGTGTTTAAAAGAGCTGTTAAAAAAGTATTTTTACACTTTTTCTTTATATTTTGATTTAAAGGAAGTTAATGGGGAGCCTCTTACTGCCCTCTCTCACTCTCCTTCCCGATTAATCTCTCTTTCTCGTTCTCATAGCAGCGACGCCTGCCATTGCCGTCGCCTGGACGCTCGCCGCCTCTCCATCGATTTCACAGGTTGCCGTGAGCTCAAGGCCGGCCCTGATATTTTAGTGGTCCGGAGCAAAATTAAAATAGAGGATCCTTTGATATAAAAAATAAATAAATACTATATTTATTTTAAAATATAGCAACCTAATTTCCTTTTGCTCCCACTATTTAAAAATAAGTTTACATTTGTGTTTCGTGCTATCTGCTTTTGACCAACGATTTTTATAGATTCAGTTAACTTTAAAATTTTAGAATTTTTACTTTCAAATTAATCATAAGAAATACTTTAATAATATATACTCTCTTCAATTCATTTATCTTATTAAAAACATTCAAATATGTAAAATTTTGTTATTATTTAAATTTATCAAAATCATTGATCAAAGGTAAGTTTAACTAAACTTATACGTAAATTTATTTTGAGACATAAGAGTAGGTAGTAATAGATTTGCAAAGTTCAAACAAGTTTTTTTCGTTTTACTGTACTAATACATATCTAGTAGACAGGCCCATACATTCCAGGGGCTCGAAGCCGTCGCCCCGGCCGCACTGGCTCAGGGTCGGGCCTGCGTGAGCTTCTCCCCGTTTGAGTGGGATGCCGCCTCCCTATCACACTAGACAACCCTGTGAGCACATCTATTACACGGATTCGACGCCATGGTGCACGTATTTTGGGTCTTGCTGCCGCCATTCGTCGGAACCTTAACCACATCACCGTCAACAGCTCTACTCAGTCCTTTTTCCGCAATGATGGTGATCATGCTGATGTGTACGTGGTTCTCGATCTTCCGTCAGGTCGTGATAACTCTTAATTTGGTGAAGATGGTTGACACAATAGATCCGGTCTCAAATCAACACGATTTGAACCATGCAATCACAACACCACTTCTTTTCAGGTTATTAACAATGCAACACGCAATTGACCTCACCAAGAAAGGTAATCCCAGCCTGCAAATCGAAGAACACAAGCAAAAACAAGGAAGAACGCAACTCAATTGCGAAATCTGAATTAAACTCACGAAGTTGGAATCCAACAAACCGTCAAACAGTGAAAATATTTGATAACAAATGAAACTAAGCAAAAAATTGTGCCTAATGGTGGAGGCTAGTAATTATATAAAGTTTAGAGCGTCCTTACAGGCAAACCATAATACTAATAGACCAAAGAAAGATACACGGCTCAAAGATCAAAAGATAGTGTCATAGCACCAGAGCAATTTCCGGACGTCATATTGTTTTAATGATTTCCGTTGACTCCGGTCGAATTTGGGGATGAGACTGTTACTGTTAGAAAGGTTGTCTTTTCGCTTTCCATCCATATATAGAACGTCCAAAACAGATCCCGTATGCAACCTAGGCGTCCGATTTAGTGCGGACTACTCCTGAAACCTGAGGCAACTCAACTTTGAGTTGCATTGAATCTCTTCGAGCATTGAACGTGTCTTGCTGGTCTTGAACATCTCCAAGTCCTTCTTTATGCTTCTCTTAACCCTCTCCAATGTTTCTAATCATGGTAAAGTCATTCGTTAGCAATCTATTCTCAAAGAAAGAAATACATGTGTTTAGGAGTGAGCTCACCTCTAAATTAAGTTGTCGTGCATGAGTTCGATTAATAATAATTTGAGGAGTGTTGTGTGTATCTAAAGGAGTGATGTCCTCATCATCTTCCTCTTCTTGTTTTGGATTCGTCCTCGACTTGCTCCATCGGTTAGCACAATTTGGTAAACTTGCTCCAAAATCAATCTTGTGCTCATTCACTCGAATATGTGAAAGTCTTTTTGTAGATCGATGTGCAATAACTTTCTTCTCATTTTCAGCGATACCTTTTGGCGTGTTATGATCTGTCTCATCTTAAGCTATGCAAAAAACATTGTGTATCTCTTCTTTTATCATGTTTGTATCACTTTCATCTTCTTGTTTCGATCTTAATTTCCTGCAAAATATTAGGTGCAATAGAATGTACACTAGAAAGCTCCGCCTTCAAAGGGTGTAAATCACAACTAGACATAGATTTAGAAGATGTATCAACAAAAAATTCTCATTTTAGCATCACCCCATGTTTGAGGATAGTTTTTAGTTATATATAAATATTGCCACCAAGTTAAAGCACTATCAACTAATGCACTAGCAACATTCAAAAGTTTTCTCTTTTCACACATACAAAATTAACCAAATATGTTATCCATCTCTCTTTCCAAGCAATATATTTAATAAAATCTAAAACATCATATAAAGGAACGCCTTACCGAGCTCTTGTAGAGTTCTTACCAAAGCAAACCGAAGGATGGTGTAACCAGTGGTAGGAGAAACCTAGAATCTATGATGTAGAAATTACAAGGTCGAATATAGTGCTGACTAGAAGTGAATATGTAGAGCTTGGAGGCTTCAACATTTATTAGTGGAACATAATTCTATAATAGATAGCAACATTGAATAAATGTTATAATTATTATGTTCTAGTTGCTGGCCTAATCTTATAAAAAATTCGGATATTAGAAAAACATGAACGTATATATCAAAGGGCAGCAACAACATAAATGATAAGGCTCCAAAAATCAGCAAACTATTTAACACTTGAAAAATCAGCAAAGGTTAATTTTTGTCTTCTAGATCTTCAATTATTTTTATTTTATTTTTTTGATATTTTTCTCTGAACTAGAAGTACAAAAGATGGTACACGACCAAATTTTATATCAATATGATAAAAGATGTGGCCTGGAGAAAATCTTGACTTTCTATTAAATCTGTTCTGAAACGTAAGAGCGCAAAAACATAAACATTTGATCTGAAATAATTGAATCTACGGCCGTTAGAGGTTGGGAAATTTTCTTTAGATTTACGATAAATACTTATATATCTAATTTGAAGTCTAGAATCAAAAGTTATGACTACTTTAATGATGGATCTCTGTATTAGATTTTTTTTAGAACGGCTGAAAACATATTCGGATTCCAAATTCGGTGCGAAATTTTCTAGATGATTTTGTAGCGGAAGATTATGGATGGGTAATTTGGATACTAGGGATATGTTAGTGATTGAAACAAGGGATGGATAGGTTGGAAACTTTTTATGCAATCTAACAAATATGACACCATAACAGATGTGAACGCAATAACAGATGAACGATGAAGGAAAACACCTGGATGCAAAAAAAAATTGAAATCCAACAACCAAAATACAAACTAAGGACACAAATTTAACACTACACACTCTGAAATAAAATTATGCAAAGGCTAAACACGGCTTGGACAAGGGAACATCTAATGATCTACTATTTTTTTTGTGTTGCGGCTTTTCTATGAACGAGAGGATGAATGCAAATTTAACAAGGATAGATATGAACCTGACGGTATACTGAAGCACTAATTACCATTTGATGTGTATGTGGTTCCCAATCTTTCATCAGGTCGTAGTAACTCTTTATTAGGTTTGAGGGCCACAGAGAGGAACCACAGCACTCTAAGGCCCGTAAGTAAATATGTAACTAGGGGTTTTATTCGTTCTTTGAGCAAAAAGATAAAGATCGGATAGATTCGAATCGCAATTGCAAAGGTAATAACTACTATGCTAGCCCAAATCAAGATCTTCACCAACTTGGATTTGGTTCTCTCGCGAAAATCGCAAGTTGCAGAGATGAGACCCATGAAAAGCAAGATCCCGAATAAGAAAACAAAAACCGAGGAAACCGCAAGAGTGAAGACTAGTAGAGTCTCATCTTTTGTCATTCTTTGCTCCTTTTTCACTCAATGATTCATTCGAATTTCCCAACTTTGGCGGAGATGCAAAACATAATCGATCCAGATTCAAATCAACATGATTCGAACTTCGCAATCACAGCACCACTTCTCTGGACCTCACTAAGAAGGCAAATCTATGTCTACGAATCAAAGAACATAAGCAAGAACAAAGAAGAACGCAACTCAATTGCAAAATCTAAATTTAACTCATGAACTTGGAATCCAACAAATCGTCAAACAGTGAAACTGTTTGATAATAGATGAAGCCGCGGAGCGTGAGCCTTCTCCTCCTCCTCCAGGCAACCTCGTCATATATTTAATCCCGTTGAGATATCTTTGCATAGATAAGTTTCTCTTTAAGATTGCCACATCTCTTTTGGGGACTAAGCAAAACCCTAAACCTAATGATGGAGGCTACTGATTATATAGAGTTTAAGACATCTTTAAGTGCAAACCCTAATACTAATCGAAGAAAGATAGTGTCGTAGCACCAGATAGTTTCTGAATGTCATCTTGTTTTAATGATTCCTGCTGACTCCTGTCGAATTTGGGGATGGGACTAGTGCTGTTGGAAATGTTATCTTCTTAGCTTTCCATCCATATCTAGAACGCCCAAAACAGATCCTATATGCGACCTGGGTGTCATTTTAGTGTAGATTGCTCTTGGAACCTAAGGGCAACTTGACTCTGAGTTGAATTGAATCTCTTCCGACGTCGAACGTGCCTTGCTGGTCTTCAGTATCTCCAAGTCCTTATTTATGCTTACCTTGACACTCTACAATGTTCGTAATCATGATAAATTCATTAGAAAGCAATCTTTTCTCAAAGGAAGCAAGAAATGTGTTTAGCAATAAGCACACCTCAAAATTCAGTTGTCATGCACGAGTTCGATCAATAATAATTTGAGGAGTATTGTGTGTATCTAAAGGAGTGATGTCTTCAACACATGCTGATCTTCCTCATGCTCAAGTGAAGCTCTACGATCAAGCCATTCTGAAGTTTGTCAACTGGACCGACGTACAAGCCTCGCCGCACTTCGTTCCACAGCCACCACTCGCCGCCGACCATATTCTAGTGAGAGTCTCACCTCAACGACCATACCAGTGAGCTCACTGTGTTGTGGAGAACATTTTGGTGTAGGTATTGGAGAAGCCAGCCACTGGAAATAATGAGTACGTGGTTTCTGATCTTCCGTGAGGTTGTGGTTACTCCCGATTTGGTGGAGATGCAACACCCAATCGATGCGGCCTCAAATGAATACGATTCGAACCTCGCAATCGCAGCACCACTTCTCCTCTGGTTATCAATCATGCACACACGATTGATCTCACCAAGAAGGCTAATCCCAGCCTGCGAATCGAAGAACACAAGCAAGAATAAGGAAAAACACAACTCAATTGTGAAATTTGAATTAAATCACGAAGTTGGAAAAGCAACAAACCGTGAAACGGTGAAACTATTTGATAAAAGAGGAAAACTAATCAAAACCTATCTCTAATGATGCGGTTACTGTTTATGTAGAGGTTAAGATGTCTTTAGGAGCAAACCGCAATACTAATGGGCCTAGGAAATATACACGGGCCAAGAGCCAAAAGATGGTGTCACAGCACCCTAACAGATTCTAGTTGTCATATTGTTTTAGTGATTCTCAGAGATATAGGAATTAGATCCATTGGAAAGCTTATCTGCTTAGCTTTTCATCCATATCTAGAACATCCAAAACAGAACTCATATGCGACTAAGACAACCATTTTAGCGTAGGCTGCTCCTGAAGTCTGATTCAGACTCGAACCTGAGTTAGATTGGATCTCCTCCAGGATTGAACGTGCCTTGCTAATCTTGATCATCTTCAAGTCCTTCTTCATGCTTCTCTTGACCCTCTCTAATGTTTCTAATCATGACAAAGTAATTAGGTAGCAATCTATTCTCGAAGGAAGGATGACTTATGTTTAGGAACGAGCTCACCTTTAATCTCAACTGTTATGTATGAGTTTTATCAATACTAATTTGAAGAGTCTTGTGACTATCAAAGAAGTGATGTCCTCATCATAATCTCCTTCTTGTTTTGGAGTCGTCCTCGACTCAAGTTTGTTGTCGAAACTTGCATGAAAAGATAGAGGCCACAGGGTATTTGAATGCAATCACTTGCTGCCTCAAAGATCCTCATAATCTCATCATTCTCCCCTTCTTAATGACAAGCCATCCTCGGCTTACTTGCTTGGGTATCATAATTCATTAAAGTTGTTTCAGAAATCAAATCAATTTTGTGCTCACTCTCTCGAATGGGAGGAAGCCTTGGAGGTATTTCTTTGAGAATAATATCACGATACTTTTTCAAATGATTAGTAACAGGAGATAAGTAAAAAACTTAATAAAACAGATATGACTGCTATAGAGGGTCCAATGCTAAATAAAGGAATCTCTCCTCGGGATGGAAGGATATCCTCTTTAAAAATCAGCTTAGTTCCATCTGCTATAGCTTGAAGCAGTCCCAGGGGACCAGCATATTCAGGACCAATACGTTGTTGTATCAATGCGGATATTTCTCTTTCTAACCACACAATTACGAGTACTTCTATTGTGATTCCCAGTAGGAGGGTCAAAATAGGTAGAATCCATATCAGTCCATAGACTTCTTTTAATAATTCCAATTTCGAAAAAGAATTGATAGTTTCTACCTCTACCCTTTCTATTATCATTTCAACGATCAACTTCCCCCATAATGATATCTATACTACCTAATATCGTCATGATATCAGCCAATTTCATTTTTTTAACTAGCTGAGGAAGAATTTGCAAATTAATAAAACCAGGTGGACGAATTTTCCATCTCCAAGGGAAAAGACTGTCATCTCCTACCAGATAAATTCCTAATTCACCTTTTGGA
>BCLG01000022.1:442420-476621 GCA_001602295.1 Zoysia matrella | reverse complement strand
TCACTTTTAATACTTTATTATTATTATAATTAGATTATTTGAAAATGAGAGGATTAATTTGAAATATTTTGGGATAAATGCATTTCACTTTATTTGAACCATTTCAAATAAAAACATATTTTACGACATCTGTTTCTAGAATCCAAAATTCGGGAAAACCTCTTTTCTTTCCTTTTGTTTATTTCATTGATTATAATTTATTTTATCCAATTATTTTATTTTGAAATAATAGAAGAATACATTTGAAAGTATTTGATATAAATTAATTTCAAACATTCATTGAAACCTTTTCAAATAAAAAAAAATTTTATAATAAAAATCATACTTTCAAGATATCTTTTCAAAAATCACATAAAACATGCTTCTAAATACCAAAAATTATTTTACAAGATTATTTCCAAAACATTGAAATAATTTGAGATAGATTCATTTTACTTCATTTGAAAGTTTCCAACTAGAATCAAAGTTCACAATAAAATTATGTTTCAAAGACATATTTTCAAAAATCAAATTTAGGGAAAACATCTCTTTATTATTTTTTTATCAAATAAGATTGGTTTTAAGATAAATACAAAATTATTTTATTAAAGTAAGATAATATTAGACAAAAACATTTAAAACTTTATTTTCTAGGAAATTTTGAATACTTTTAAAATTGAGAACAAACCAATAATAATTAAAATTATTTAAATAATTAGAAATTTTACTTTATTTTGGTGAAGAAAAGTTCACATCCCCAAATTAGGAAATTTGGGGTGTGACATCAACACCATCGATACGTTCTCCTCCCCTACGCCTACACAAATTCTAGTTACAGGTCCTATGAGTTGCGCACGTACACGTCAACTTAATCATCAAGTAAGTTCGCTCTTAACCTCATGTTCAACTTCTTTAGACCATAAAAATCCATATTGCTTAGGAACCAAGGAGAAAACCAACCAGGAGATGGAGTGACGCAGGCTAGATTTGGATTGCAGGACAACACCAACTTCTAATGCCTGCCACAACTTCATACGGGCTTCGTTTTGGACATTCAAGTACTTCTTGAAAAGCTTATCAAATCTACTTTTCAAAGGATGTGACCTCACCTCACATGACATTGGAGTCAGTGCCAATCAACATTTTGCTACAGAAGGTGCTACATCACCCGAACTTGGGCCGTTGGCTCGTGTACGGAGTTGAGCCCATTATGAGCGTGTCCTAGGGTTTGAGGTCAACCCCAGCACCCCCATGGTTATCCTCCACCCTAGTTTAAGGCCTCAGCCGCTACCAAGAACACTCGAGTTTTGATAGATTGAAGTTTAACCGTCGCTACTTCGCTTGGAGTGCGCTGTCAACTAGACCGCCCGTCTTCTTACCATCGAAACCCCACCTTTTGTATTTTCAAATTGAACTCGTATTTGATCTTGCAATTCAGTGCTTGTTTATCTTGTTCTTGCTTGTTCTACGATTGCTTGTAGGATGAGTGCCTCGTGGCTGGTTCATCGCGCTTCGCAAGTTTGCGCTCATCCTCTAGAACCGGTGTATCGGTCGCTAAGGTGCAACACTGTGGACAGTTGTAGTCAGGCCGTGAACGTCGCTTCCTTCCACCAATCGTGATTACCATCTCCATCGAAAGATCGGGACTGAACCTCGTATCACGTTAGATCCGGTCTTACCAAATGGTAAGAATTTTTGGTTGTTACATATGGTATCAGAGTCATACTCGACTGTAGGACTGAAACTGTATAGTCGAATGTGAATTAAGGACCCTATCTAGACTTCCTATCTACCTGTTAACCCTTCTTCATACTTTGATGGCTGAAATCTCATCGAATACATGGACATAAGATTTGTTTGGTTGGGAACCAGTCTGTTTGAGTGTAATCTATTTGGTTCGACCGTTGGTATCTGCTAATCATCTTACCTTCAAAAGACTTCGATATCATTTTGGTTTTCATGTATCAAGAAGTGGTTCCATATGCAAAAGTGGTTATGCTGTTGGTTGACTGCAAAGATGTCAGAGATGAGTTCTCTCCGAAGCGTAGATTATCTTGATGCTTTATCTTATCATCTGAGCTGATGAAGACCTTATATCTATCATCATTTCATCGAGAACTTCTCGAGGATTGTCAAGCCGATGATCGAGTTGACTCAGCTGGGAATACCCTTTTCATTGGTCAGGTGCTTCTAAAAGGAGTTTTTAGGAGTTGAAGGCGAGGTTGACATCTGCAGTTGTTTTCACCTTGCTAGATATCCATCAGGATTTTCAAGTTTTCTGTGATGCTTCTTGTAAGGGTTTAGGCTTTGTTCTGATGCAGGATAAGAAGGTGATTTGCTATGCTTTGAGGTAGCTGAAGAAGCACGAGTTGTCCTATCATGCATGACATGGAGTTGGCAGCAGTGGTTCATGCTTTGAAAATTTGAGGGCACTATCTGATTAGCAACAGATGTGAGATCTATTACAAGAGTCTTAGTTATATCTTCATGCAGGCAGAGCTGAATATGAGGCAAAGGAGATAGCTTGAGTTGCTTAAAGATTATGACCTTGGCATCAACTATCACTCGGATAAAGCCAATGTGATAGCTGATGCTTTGAGTCACAGGGCATATTGTTCTTCTTTAATGTCTGGGTAGTCAGAGGTTCCAACGTATCTGACCAATTGGAGAGTTGAGATTGTTCCTCAGGGTTTCTTGCACGATGTCATACCCTAGAATTCACCCCAAATTAAAACTCAAAAATTTAATTTTCCATTAACAAAAATGCTAACATTTTTGTCTCTCTTTCTCTCCTTTTCAAAGTACAAAATTTTGTAATTTGAACCATATAAATTGGAGATTTTATCAAATATTAAAATTTGATAGTGTAACAAGTTGTTGCCTTTTTTTTGTCCTTGTCGTTTGTTTCTCGTGTTCTACCCATCAATTTCTTGAATTCCAAAATCCATTCAAATCATTTGAATCATATTTGACCTCTTTCAAATTAATCTACTCCTTTTAAACAGCTATCTATTGTCCAAATTTCACAGAACAAAATCGAAACTGAATTTGGGGACAAGCCCACAACAAAAGTTATCCGCCCTAAAATACTATACCACTCCATAAAATTTCAAACCCATCCGAGCTCTGGAAGTTGGATTTTCAAAGTAAAAGTGACAATCATAGATAAATAATCCGTTCTTCCAGCTGACAATCTCTCTAAACGGTTAACCACTTTCAAAATTTCCTAACTTTTTGATTCCTTTGAAAAACACGACCCGTACAATTTTTATTGTAAAACACTTTCTATAGATCGATCTCACAAATTCTCAACCTAGTTTATTTGCAATTCCTTTTTCTATCCCAAAACACTTACTCCCTCCGCTTCATATTAGAAGTCGTTCTGGCGATTTGAATAGACTGCCGCATTAGGAGTCGTTTTAGAAATATTAGGCTTCAACGGACCCAAATGCCATTCGTGCTGAGTTACTCCGCCGCTGTAGATGCATCATCTCCTGTCCACGAGGATTCCCGAGGAGATGTCTCGAAGCTACGTTAGCCGAGCGTATGCGCTGCCCAGCCCCACTCCAGTCCGTCCTGCGCACGCCCACCATGGCTGGACTTTTGAAGCTCCCGGTGCCACCAGAGCTAGACGACCGCGCGTCGCCGGAGCTGGAAGACCTCATGCCGGAGCTAGATGACTGCGCGCCGCTGGAGCTCGATGACAGCGCGCCGCCGCAGCTGGCCCGCCCCGAGCTGCCGGAGTTCGACGACTGCACGCCGCCGCCGATAGCCCGCCCCGCGCCGCCGCTGGAGCTGGACTGCCGCGCGTGAAACGAAAAAAATTGGCTCGGCAGCAACAGGCAATTGATTTCCGGAGAAACGGCGAAAATTTTGAGTGCACGCGTGATTTCAGATGGCCGTAGCCGCTGCTGCATGTGAAAGGAAAAAAATGGCAGCCACAAAGTACCAGGGACAGCAAGCGGGAAAAAGAGTGGAAAAACTGTGCCAGCCAGCGCTCGAACCCAAGCAGCGCGCCTCGTGCCTGTTACGATGTGTTGGTAACCGGTCAAGATGAGTTGTTATTAACGAAGCAACATTTTCTCTATTTAATATGGGCACCAATGAAAGAATTACCCCCAACTAATAACTCTACAATCATGTCCTAAACGAACTCTAATGTGAACCGGAGGGAGTAAATGATAAGCCGAGTTGGCTATACTAATAGGCAGGCCCACCTGTCATTCCCCCAACCTGCCTCTTTCCTCTGCTCCTCTCTCTCCCCAACAACCTGACCAGCAGACGCGCACGCCGCCTGCGCCCCCCGCCGCTGCTCCCGTGCCCCGACAGGCAAACCTGCTCACCGCCTCGCCTTTATGGCCGACGGTCGCCCTCCTTCCGACCAACGACGTGGTCATCTCATCCTCTGCGTCTATAAAACGAGCACCCAGCCTGATCTGGCGAGCTCTTCCCCTCTCTCGCCCTGTTCGCACGCCACCACCTTGATCCATCCTGTCACCTGGACGCCCCATTGGCCAGAGCAAGATCGAGCCACGCCGACACGGCACCCCCTCCATCACCGGCGCAGCGCCGCCCTTCCCCGACCTTGCCGAGCCCACTAGCAGTTTCCCTGCGTTGCCCTCTTACTCCTACGCCGGAGTCCCGAGCCGCCTCAGCCCTCCTGCGTCCTAGCATCACGAGCCGCCACCGGGCACCGCGTTCCTCCGTCGCCTCCCCGACCTAGCTGATGCTGTCAGCGGACTCCTCGCATCGCCCTGACCCTGCTCCGCCCAAGTCCCCAGGCTCTCTTGCCGGTCTACCGCCTCGCTGGAGCTGAGGTCCATGGCAAGCCCATATACCAGCTCCCAGCCGCAGTCCACGGAACCGTGGACACGGTTCACCATTCTTCCACTGGCAAATAAAATAAAACAGGAGGCCCCTCCACCGTAAAAATTCTGTTTTCCAGAGAAGCCCTCCAAGTTCTATTAATTTCTATAATAGTCGAGTTTCCAGAAAAGACCTCCGGGATCTTACTATTAAAAAAAAAAACTTAACCCAACCCTTTTACCTCCAGACCCCCAACACTCTTTTAAAATAGCAGATTGGTCCTATAAGACCTTCCTGTTCTATTACCTTCAGGCCCACATGATCTTCCAATATTACATATAGGACCCTGCCAATTGAATCTCTATAACTTTTCACTCACAAACCCGATTTCGGTGATTCCTACGCTCACATGTTCATCATAATGTGAGCTATCTGTTAACACCACTCCTAAATCCCAAATTTACCATGGCATCGAATATTATCTCGAAACTCATAATATCTCGATTAAAGCCATCCATCATCCGATTCTATAGGGATTCAAACACTATCCACCCCAATCCCACATCCAACCTGGACCCCTCTTGTCATGCAGATCTCCTCTAATCTTGACACTTACTGCTTTTATTCAAATTGCTTTCATTTCCCTGTTGGTTATTATTCGTTCTTTATTACGGTATTTTTATCACATATTAGTTTCAAGCATAAAATTATATCATAAATAGGGTACATTTTGTTTTGTTAGTAGCAAACATTAGAGTACGGTCAACCTGCTTGGTGTGGTAAATTAAGTGAACGTTTAAGTTTATTAATTTGTCATTTATCATTAGGAAACAACCGTACTTTACGATTAAAGTAATTAACTTAAGTACAATAGGTTTGTACCTATTATAATTAAAAGAAATATTAAATAGTACACATTAGCGCACATGCCCTGTTAGCTCTATGCGAATTAGATAAAGTTAAAGTTATATAATTGTTAGTAAAATACTAGGTTACCTATATACATATGAATATTAATTAGTGAACATAACTCATATAAGCATTATACCATGCAAACACATGCCTGAGCACCAACATCACCCAGTAGTTCTAGCAACTTAATTATAAAATAAAATCAAGTAATTAATTTTTAATTAATTACTAGCTACTCATAAGATCACATACAAGCAGATAATTAGATAATTATTAAAGGGCGCATTGGCGCGTCTCGTCCCATATTAGCATACATTAGCACACATGCCAACTGATGTCTTTGATTTAATAATTAGTACACGTACCACTTTTTGGCTTTAATTTTGTAAATTAATCATGTAGATTAAATTAAGTAGTTAAATTACCAATCACATAAGATGACTTGCAGGTACTTAGAAATTAAATAATTAGCTAGGGCACACTATTCCTCGTACCCGCGTTAACATGTTATCCATTGTGCATTGGTAAATAAATTAGTACGAGTACCATTTGTTAGCTTTAGTATTTTAATTGTTTAAATTAAACTAGGTAATTAAATCATTGAACACTTAGGATGACCCACACATATAAGTATAAATTATATAAGTAGTAATAACGCTATGTCTTTCACCACACCTGTCGTGATGTCATCTATTTAGCTTAGTAATTTAATTATAAATTGTAAATGTAGTAACTAGTCATTAACCATTAGAAAGCAACCGCATATTACAAAATAAAATAATTAACCTTTAGTCATAATAAATTCAGTCCATGCTTATTATATAGTTAAATAAAGTAAATATCTGTGCACCATATCTAGCATTCACATGCACTAGTACATATGCCACGAATTAGTTTTAGTAATTGATCTATAAGAATAAAATATGATATTTATCACATTTTATTTAAGCATACCATGATTAGGATGCATCTCATTAATTAAGCTCTTAACATACATTAGAGCGGGAAAACCTAATAAATGTAGTAAATTAATTATAAATGCACAATCCAATAAATCGATATCTATCACTAGGAAACAGTCGCAAATTAGGAAATAAAGTAAATAATCTTTAATCACGAAAGGTTTCATGCATATTACATTTAAATAAAGTATTAAGTAGCACATATAGGCATCTTACCTTGCATTTACATGCATTAGTACATGTGTCATGTACTAGCTTTGGTAGCTTAATTATAAAAGATAGAAGTTAGTAATTAATTGTTAATTGCTGATAGTCACACTCATACAGGAAATAATGACATCCGGTGCATACACAAATCACTAGTGAGTGCGTTTGCCTGACCTATAAAAATACTTGATCACGAATCTGTATTACGGGGACACGTACTACACACCACTATATCCCTCAAACATTAAATTGTAATTAACTAAAATGAAGCTAAACTGTCAACCTACAGTAATTAATTCTAAGATAAGATTATACAAACCACTATGTCATGCACGCAGTCTCATGGTTGGTTTTCTTCTTCGAGTTTAATCAGTTCTTCTTCGGAGTTTATTGGATCTTAGCGATTCTTCTTGAGCTTTGTTTCTTTTATGGTAGTTTTATTAGGCGTATCTATCGCGTAGAAAATGCTAAGTTCGAGGAAGAGCTAGACTCTAAGAGAAGACAGAAGAACTGACACACAATAAAAAGCCCATAGATTCTGACATCAAGCTCGCGATTCAAGACTCTGAATTCGAAGATTATCAATAAGACAAGTCCTGAAGAATAAAGATTTGCATGCAAGCTCTAACCCCTTGATCATATTAATCCTATATTTTGCTTGCGCACCTATATGACCTAAATGCTTGCATGTTTATTTTAACCTATGTTAAAACGTTGTATAGTTAATACCCTACCTGTTATTACGTATTTATATTAATGTCAGTTACTTGCAATCATTAAATATGAATACTACCTTATTACCAGTTGATGACATCCCCTTGTTAACCATAGGACTTCCTTCGTTAAAGTCTTTTAACAAACGGAAAGCTGCGTTTATATTAGATTGCTTAGGAACCCTTATGTGATGCAGTGCATCGCCACACCATATATCAATCATTTACAAAATGAGTTAAAATGAGTTGGTGGTGTGAGTAAAATAAAGTGGGATGGGTGTTAGTGCAACTGGTGCTAGGAGAAGAAGGGTGTTTCTGGTTGTGAGGCGTGGCTTCTATGAAAGGTGATGTCATATGTGTTAAGCTTCGATAAGGTCCACCTGTCGTGGACAAGCGCCGCCACTGCCATATAAGGACCTGTTCATCAGACCTCAACGTAGTGATTTCGTGCAACCACAGAACCTGTATCAGCAGGACTTACTCCACCCCTCTGGTTATCCACATCGAACCCCTAAGGCGGTCGAGTGACACAAGTCGCAAGAGCGGACGTGAGATACTCATAGTCTGTTCTTCGATTACATCAATAGCCCGCGCCATGGGATCATACCGCCCATAGGTATAGTCCCCTGATTGTGTAATCTCCCAGTTATATGGGAAACCAGGGAATAGATGTGGTCGTCGTAATACCACGCTCTGGCTCCAAGAATGTGCTGTCACGTCATCGATGGCTTGGAAAACCTCGAGAGACGACCCTGTTGCTTCTTGAGACAGAATTTGTGGTAACCTTAGCGTGTGTTAGAGTGAACATTATGCAACTCGATCACGTAAGAGGAGCATAGCTAGTGGGTACCGTGTACAACCTCTGCAGAGTGTATAATCTATCCCAAATGGCCTTTGTCACGGTATTGACACACTACAGCTTGGGCTCACAATGATTAGTCTTCATACTATCTTGTGCGTCTTCTTTTTTCGCACTAAACATATCCAAATAACCCCGGTGGGCTCCAAACTCAAGTTTGCGCTTGTGTCTTATGTTCTGGTCACCGTCACAAAACGGAGCGAAAATGGGCCCTGTAGGTGCATTAAATGCACTGGTTCGTGCATCGAAATTGTATCTTGTATTTTCACACCGAACATGTCCAAACCACCCTGGTGGACTCCAAACTCAAGCGTGCGCTTGTATCTATGTTTTGGTCACTGCCAGAAAACGTCTCGAAAACAAGCCGTATATATGTGCATTAAATGCACTAGTTCGTGCCCCGAAAGTGCATCTTGTTTTTTCGATCCAAACATGTCCAAACCACCCTAGTGGACTCAAACTCATGTTTGTGCATGTATTTTATGTTTTGGTCACCGTCAAAAGACGACGCAAAAATGGGTCCCGTAGATGCATTAAATGCCCTAGTTCGTGCGCTGAAAATGTGTCTTATTTTTTCGCACCGAACATGTCCAAAACACCCTGGTGGACTTGAAACACAAATTTGCGAATGTATCTTATGTTTTGGTTACCATAAAAAAAGGCGCGAAAACGGGCACGTAGGTGCATTAAGTGCACTAGTTCGTGCTTCGAAAGTATGACTTGTTTTTTCACCGAACATGTCCAAACCACCTCGGTGGTGTCCAAACTCAAGTTTGCTCATGTATCTTATGGTTTGGCCACCGTCAAGAAACGGCTCAAAAATTGGTCCCGTAAATGCATTAAATGCAGTGGTTCGTGTGCCAAAAGTGTGTCTTATTTTTTTGCACCGAACATGTCCAAACCACCCGGCGGACTCCAAACTCAAGTTTGAGCATGTTCTTATGTTTTTGTCACCTTCAAAAAATAGCGCAAAAACGGGCCCGTAGGTGAATTAAATGCACTAGTTCGTGTGCCAAAAGTGCATCTTTTTTCGCACTGAACATGTCCAAACCACCCCGGTGAACTCCAAACTCAATTTTGTGCATGTATCTTATGTTTTGGTCACTGTCAAAAAATGCGCGAAAACCAGCCCTGTTGGTGCATTATGGGTCCGTTTGGTTGCCCGTATGAATAAGGCTGGCTCGTATTTGGTGAGACAGGCCATTGTAGTCAGCCTGACAATATACAGAGCAGTCTGTTTAGTTGGTTTCATGTATAGACATAGGCTGAGAAGAGATGTTGTTTGGTTGTCCGCATGAGGGTAGCTCGTGTGAGATAAAAAGAAAGAAAAATAAATTATTTTAGTATTTCACTTGTTTAATCACACTCTAATAACATCTATATTAGTTTTATAGAACTTAATTTACTTTAATATATATTAATTATGTACTAATATCATTAATTATTCCTCATAATCCTATACACAGCGGGCCTGCCCGAGAAGGAACGGGACTTTGATCCTTCCCTCCGGTGCCAGGCGCGGGCACGCGTTTTGCATGCGGCTGGCCAGGCGCAGCAGCGTCTGCAGGCAGCCGAACGCTATCGTGGTGGATGCGCCCAGCCAGGCTGGCCTGCGCCCTACTATCCAATCACACCCTAAATGCACTGGTTCTTGCGTGAAATTACGTCTTGTTTTTCGCACCGAACAAGTCCAAACCACCCTAGTGGGCTCCAATCTGAAGTTTGCGCATGTATATTATATGTTTTGGTCACCATAAGGAAACGGTACGAAAACGAGCCCGTATGTGCATTAAATACACTAGTTTGTGGCTCGAATGTTCGTCCAGTTTTTTTGCCCTCAACATGTCCAAACAACCTTGGTGGACTCCAAACTCAAGTTTGTGCTTGTATCTTGAGTTTTGACCACCGTCATAAACAGCGAGAAAATGGGTACCATAGGTGCATTAAATGCACTGGTTTGTGTACCAAAAGTGCGTCTTATTTTTTCGCACGGAACATGTCTGAACCATCCCGGTAGACTCTAAACTCAAATTTGCGCATGTATCTTATATTTTGGTCACCGTAAAAAAAGCACAAAAACAGGCCCCACAGGTACAGTAAATGCACTAGTTCGTGCCTCGAAAGTGCGTCTTATTTTTTTGCACCGAACATGTCTAAACGACCCCCGTGGACTCCAAACTCAAATTTGCACATTTATCTTATGTTTTGGTCACTGTCACAAAAGGTGAAAAATGGGTCTCATAGGTGCATTTAATGCACTGGTGCGTGCGCCAAAAGTTTGTATTATTTGTTCGCACTGAACATGTCCAAACCACCCCGGTGGACTCCAAACACAAATTTGCGCCTGTATCATATATTTTATTTAGTGTCAAAAAAGGCGCAAAAACGGGCCCCGTATGTGCATTAAACGCACTAGTTTGTGCCCCGAAAGTGCATCTTGTTTTTTTCACCGAACATGTCCAAACGTACCCCGGTGGACTCCAAACTCATTTGCGCATGTAAATTATGTTTTGGTCACCGTCAAAAATGACGCAAAAATGGGTCTCGTAGGTGCATTAAATGCACTGGTTTGTGCGCCGAAATTGCGTATTATTTGTTTGCACAAAACATGTCTGAATCACCCCGTGGACTGCAAACTCAAATTTGCAAATGATCATAAGTTTTGGTTAGCGAAAAAATAGCGCGAAAGCAAGCCCTGTTGGTGCATTAAATGCACTAGCTCGTGCCCCAAAAGGGCATCTTGTTTTTTCGTACCAAACATGTCCAAACCACTCCGGTGGACTCCAAACTTAAGTTTGCTCATGTATCCTATGTTTTAGTCACCGTCAAAAAACGGCGCGAAAAGGGGTCTCGTAGGTGCATTAATGCACTGGTTCATGCGCCGAAAGTGCGTATTATTTTTTCACACGGATAATGTCCAAACCACCATGGTGGACTCCAAATTCAAATTTGCGCATGTATCATATGTTTTGGTTACCGTGAAAAATGATGAGAAAACAGGCCCCGTAGGTGCATTAAATGCACTAATTCATGCCTCGAAAGTGCGCCTTGTCTTTTTGCACCGAACATCTCCAAACCACCCCAGTGGATTCCAAACTCAAGTTTGGACATGTATCATATGTTTTGGTCGCCCTCAAAAAACGGCGCAAATATGGGTCTCATAGGTTCATTAAATTCATTGATTTGTGCGCTGAAAGTGCGTATTATTTGTTTGCACCGAACGTATCCAAATCACCCCAGTGGACTCCAAACTCAAATTTGCGCATGAATCATATGTTTTGGTTAGCATAAAAAACATCGTGAAAACAGGCCCCATTGGTGCATTAAATGCAGTAGTTTGTGCCACAAAAGTTTGCGCATGTCTCAAATGTTTGCACCGAACATGTCCAAACCACCCTGGTGGACTCCAAACTCAAGTTTGCGCATGTCTCAAATGTTTTATTTACCGTCAAAAAAGGCGTGAAAACGGACCCGTAGGTACATTAAATGCACTAGTTCATGCCTCTAAAGTGCGCCTTGTTTTTTCGCATCGAACATGTCCAAACCACTAGGTGGATTCCAAATTCAAGTTTGCGCATGTATCATATGTTTTGATCACCGTCAAAAAACAACGCAAAAATGGGTCTCGTAGCTGCATTACATGCACTGGTACGAGCACTGAAAGTGCGTATGATTTGTTTCCATCGAACATGTCCAAATCATCCCGACGGACTCCAAACTCAAATTTACGCATGTATCATATATTTGGGTTTGCGTAAAAAACAGCGCGAAAACGAGCCCGTTGGTGCATTAAATGCGCTAGTTCACTAGTTCGTGCCACAAAAGTGCGTCTTATTTTTTTCGCACAGAACATGTCCAAACCAACCCGGTGGACTCCAAACTCAAGTTTGCGCATGTATCTTATGTTTTAGTCACCGTCAAAAAACGATGCAAAAATGGGTTTCGTAGGTGCATTAATGAACTCATTTGTGTGCCAAAATTCCATCTTATTTTTTTGCACCGAACATGTCCAGACCACCTCGGTGGACTCCAAACTCAAGTTTGCACATGTATCTATGTTTTGGTCATCGCCAAAAAAACAGCACGAAAACAGGCCCCATTGGTGCATTAAAGGCACTAGTTCGGGCGCCGAAAGTGCGTCTTATTTTTTCCCACCGAACATGTCCAAACCACTCTGGAGGACTCCAAACTTAAGTTTGCGCATGTAACTTATGTTCCAGTCACCGTCAAAAACGCGCAAAAATGGGTCTCGTAGGTGCATTAAATGCACTGGTTCGTGCGCCGAAAGTGGGTATTATTTTTTTGCACCGAACATGTCCAAATCACCCCGTGGACTTCAAACTCAAATTTGCAAATGATCATATGTTTTGGTTAGCGTAAAAAAAAGTGCGAAACTGTGCCTCGTTGGTGCATTAAATGCACTAGTTCGTGCCCCAAAAGTGCACCTTGTTTTTTCGCATTGAACATGTCTAAACCACTCTGGTGGACTCCAAACTCAAGTTTGCACAAGTATCTTATGTTTTGGTCACCGTCAAAAAAGGCGCGAGAATGGGTCTCGTTGGTGCATTAATGCACCGGTTCGTGCGCTGAAAGGGCGTACTATTTTTTCGCACTGAACATGTCCAAACCACCCCGATGGACTCCAAACTCAAGTTTGCGCATGTATCAAATGTTTTGGTACCATCAAAATGGGAGCGAAAACGACCCCGTAGGTGCATTAAATGCACTAGTTCGTGCCTCGAAAGTGCGCCTTGTTTTTTTGCACCGAACATGTCTCAACCACCCCGGAGGATTCCAAATTCAAGTTTGCGCATGTATCATATGTTTTGGTCACCATCCAAAAACGCACAAAAAATGCGTCTCGTAGCTGCATTAAAAGCATTGGTTCGAGCACCGAAAGTGCGTATGATTTGTTTGCACCGAACATGTCCAAATCACCCCGGTGGACTCCAAAATCTAATTTGCGCATGTATCATATGTTTTGGATAGCGTCAAAAAACAGTGCAAAATAGGCCCCGTTGGAGCATTAAATACACTAGTTTGTGCCACAAAAGTGCGGCTTGTTTTTTCACACCGAACATGTCCAAACCAACCCGGTGGACTCCAAACTCAAGTTTGCGCATGTATCTTATGTTTTGGTCACCGTAAAGAAACGATGCGAAAATGGGTCTCGTAGGTGCATTAATGCACTGGTTCGTGCGCCGAAAGTGCGTTTTATTTTTTTCGCACCGAACATGTCCAAACCACCCTGGTGGACTCCAAACTCAAATTTACACATGTATCATATTTTTTTGTTAGCGTAAAAAAACAACGCAAAAAGGGGCTCTGTTGGTGCATTTAATGCACTAGTTTGTGCCCCAAAAGTGCGTTTTGTTTTTTCGCACTGAACTTGTCCAAACCACCCCGTGGACTCCAAACTCAAGTTTGCTCAGGTATCTTATGTTTTGGTTACCGTCAAAAAACGGCGCGAAAATTGGTCTCGTTTGTGCATTAATGCACTCGTTCGTGCGCTGAAAGTGCATATTATTTTTTCGCACCGAACATGTTCAAACCACCTCGGTGGACTTCAAACTCAAATTTGCGTATGTATCATATGTTTTGGTTACAGTCAAAAAACGGCACAAAAAGGGCTCCATTGGTGCATTAAATGCACTAGTTCGTGCCTCGAAAGTGCGCTATGTTTTTTCGCACCGAACATGTCCAAACCACCCCGATGGACTCCAAACACAAGTTTACGCATGGATCTTATGGTTTGCTCACCGTCAAACAGCAACGCGAAAGTGCGTCTTGTTTTTTCACACCAAACTTGTCCAAATCACCCTTTGGACTTCAAACTCAAGTTTACGCATGTATCTTATGTTTTTGTCACTGTCAAAAAAGGGCGCGAAAATGGGTCCCGTAGGTGCATTAAATGCATTGGTTTATGCTCTGAAAGTGCGTCTTATTATTTCGCACCGAACATGTCTGAACCAGCCCGGTGGACCCAAAACTCAAGTTTGCGCATGTATATTATGTTTTGGATACCTAAAAAAAATGGCGCGAGAACGAGCCCTGTGGGGCACTAAAAGCACTAGTTCGTGTCGCGAAAGTGCATCTTATGTTTTCGCACTGAACATGCCCAAACCACCCTTTGGACTTCAATATCAAGTTTGCTCCTATATCTTATGGTTTGGTCACCGTCAAAAAAGGCGAGAAAATGGGTCGTTTAGGTGGTTTAAATGTACTAGTTTG
The DNA here is from genome assembly GCA_001602295.1 of Zoysia matrella. Classification (NCBI taxonomy): domain Eukaryota; kingdom Viridiplantae; phylum Streptophyta; class Magnoliopsida; order Poales; family Poaceae; genus Zoysia; species Zoysia matrella. Next base: position 461,952 of record BCLG01000022.1, on the reverse strand, counting down.
TGTGCCGAAAGTTCGTCTTTTTTTTCGCATCGAAATGTCCAAACCATCTCGATGGACTCCAAACTCAAGTTTGCGTATGTATCTTATTTTTCGTCACCATCCAAAAATGGCGCGAAAATGGGTCTCATAGGTCCATTAATGCACTGGTTCGTGCGTCGAAAGTGCGAATTATTTTTTTGCACTAAACATGTTCAAACCACCCGGTGGACCCCAAACTCAAATTTTTGCATGTATCGTATGTTTTGGTTACCATCAAAAAACGGTGTGAAAACGGGTCCCGTTGGTGCATTAAATACACTAGTTTGTGCCCCGAAAGTGCGTTTTGTTTTATTCGCATCAAACATATCCAAACCACCCCAATGGACTCCAAACTCAAGTTTGCGCTTGTATCTTATGTTTTGGTCAACGTAAAAAAATGGAGCAAAAATGGGACCCATAGGTCCATTAAATGCACCGGTTTCTGCATCGAAAGTGCGCATTATTTTTTCCGACTGAACATATCCAAACCACCCCGATAGAGTCCAAACTCAAATTTGCGCATGTATCTTATGTTTTGGTATCGGTAAAAAAACGACGCGAAAACGGGCTCCGTAAGTGCATTAAATGCATTAGTTCGTGCGCCGAAAGTGCGTCTTGTTTTTTCGCACCGAACTTGTCCAAATCACCCCGGTGGACTCCAAACCTATGTTTGCGCATGTATCTTATGTAATGGTCATTGTCAAAAAACTTGTGAAAATGGATCCTGGAGGTGCGTCAAATGCACTGGTTCATCCACCGAAAGTGCATCTTGTTTTTTCGCACAGAACATGTCCAAACCTCCCCACTGGACTTCAAACTCATGTTTGCGCATATATCTTATGTTTTGGTCACCGTCAAAAAATGGGGCAAAAAGAGGCCTTTAGGTGCATTTAATGCACTGGTTTGTGCATCGAAAGTGTCTTATTATTTCGCACCGAACATGTCCAAACCAGCCCAGTGGACTCCAAACACAAGCTTGCGCATGCGCATGTATCTTACGTTTTGGTTACCGTCAAAAAAACGTCGCAAAAAAGAGCCCTGTTGGTGCATTAAAAGCACTAGTTCGTGCCTCGAAAGTGCATCTTGTTTTTTCACACCGAGCAGGACCAAAAAACCCCGGTGGACTCCAAACTCAAGTTTGTGCATGTATCTTATGGTTTGGTCACCATAAAAAAGGCACGAAAATGGGTCCTACAGGTGCTTTAAATGCACAGGTTCGTGCACCAAAAGTGCATCTTGTTTTTTAGCACCGAACATGTACAAACCACCCGGTGGACTCCAGACTCAAATTTGCGCATGTATCTTATGTTTTGGTTACTGTCAAAAATAAAGCAAAAACGGGCCTCGTGGGTGCATTAAAAGCACTGGTTTGTGCACCAAAAGTGCGTCTTGTTTTTTCGTACCGAACATCTCCAAACCACCCCGGTGGACTCCAGACTCAAATATGCACATGTATCTTATATTTTTCTTACCGTCAAAAAAGGCACGAAAACTAGCCCTGTGGGTGCATTAAAAGCACTGGTTCATGCAATGAAAGTGTGTCCTGTTTTTTTGCACCGAACATGTCCAAACCACCCCACTGGACTCCAAACTCAAGTTTGCGCATGTATCTTATATTTTGATCACGTCAAAAGACAGTGCAAAAAATGGGTCCCACCCGGTGCATTCAATGCATTTTGTAGCACCGAACATATCCAAACCACTCCGGTGGACTCCAAACTCCAATTAGCGCTTGTTTCTTATTGTTACCGTCAAAAAACGGCGCAAAAACGAGCCCCGTAGGTGCATTAAATGAGCTAGTTCGTGCTCCAAAAGTGCATCTTGTTTTTTCGCAGCGAATATGTCCAAACCATCCCGGTGGACTCCAAACTCAAGTTTGCACATGTATCTTATGGTTTGGTCAGCGTCAAAAAATAGTGTGAAAATGGGTCCTGTAGGTGCAATAAATTTAATGTTTTAAGCGCCAAAAGTGCGTCTTTTTTTCACGCTTAACATGTCCATACCACCCCGGTGTACTCAAAACTCAAATTTGCGTATGTATCTTATGTTTTGGTAACCATAAAAAAAGGCGCAAAAACGTGCCCGTAGGTGCATTAATTGCGCTAGTTCGTGCCTCAAAAGCGCGTCATGTTTTTTCGTACCGAACTTGTCCAAACCGTCCCGGTGGACTCCAAACTCAAGTTTGCTCATGTATCTTTTATTTTGGTCATTGTCAAAAAACAGCGCAAAAATAGGTCTCGTAGGTGCATTAAATGCACTGGTTCGCACGCTGAAAGTGCGTCGTATTTTTTTTATTGAACATGTCGAAACCACCCTAGTGGACTCCAAACTCAAGTTTATGCATGTATCTTATATTTTGGTCACCGTCTAAAAAAGACGCGAAAAAGGGGCCTGTAGGTGTATTAAATGCACTGGTTCGTGCCCCGAAAGTGTGTCTTGTTTTTTTTGCACCGAACCTGTCCAAACAACCCTTTGGACTCCAAACTCAGTACGTGTATCTAATGTTTTGGTCACCATCAAAAAACGACACAAAAATCAGTCCCAGACATGCATTAAATGCACTAGTTTCGTGCGCTGAAAGTGCGTGTTATTATTTCGCACCGAATATGTCCGAACCACCCCGGTGGACTCTAAACTCCAATTTGCGCTTGTATCTTCTGTTTTAGTTACCTAAAAAAGGAATGAAAACGGCCCCGTAGGAGCATTAAAAGCACTAGTTTCTGCCCTGAAAGTGCATCTTGTTTGTTCGCACTGAACATGTCTAATCCACCCCGATGAACTCCAAACTCAAGTTTGTGCGTATATCGTATGGTTTGGCGACCGTCAAAAAAGTCATGAAAATGGGTCCTATAGGTGCTTTAAATGCACGGTTTCGTGCGCCGAAAGTGTTTTTTTCGCACCGTACATGTCCAAACCACCCTTTGGACTCTAGACTCAAATTTGCGCTTGTATCTTATGTTTTGGTTACCGTCAAAAAACGACGCAAAAACTGGCCCAGTTGGTGCATTAAATACACTAGTTCGTGCCTCGAATGTGCGTCTTTTTTTCTTGCACTGACCCCGGTGGACTCCAAACTCAAGTTTGCGATGTATCTTATGTTTTGGTCACTATCAAAAAATGACGCGAAAATGGGTTCGTAGGTGCGTTAAATGAACCAGTTCTACGTCGAAAGTGGGTCTTATTTTTTCTTATGGAACATGTCAAAACCACCCCGATGGTTTCAAAACTCAAATCTGTGCATATATCTTATGTTTTGGTTACCATAAAAAATAGCACGAAAACGGGCCTTTAGGTGCATTAAAAACACTAGTTCATGCCCTGAAAGTGCGTATTGTTTTTTTGCACCGAACATGTTCAAACATCCTGGAGGACTCCAAACTCAAGTTTGCGCATGTAACTTATGTTTTGCTCACCGTCAGAAAAGGGCGCGAAAATAGGTCTTGTAGGTGCATTAAATGCACAAGTTCGTGCGCCAAAAGTGCAACAAATTTTTTCACACCGAACATGTCCAAGCTACCCTGGTGGACTCCAAACTCAAATTTGTGCATGTATCTTATGTTTTGGTTACAATCATAAAATAGGACAAAAACAGGCCTCGTAGGTGCATTAAATGCACTAGTTTGTGCCTAGAAACTGCGTCTCATTTTTTCGCATCGAACTTGTCCAAACCGCCCCGGTGGACTCCAAACTCATGTTTGCGCATGTATCTTATGTTTTGCTCATAGTCAAAAAATAGCGCAAAAATAGGTCTCGTAGGTGCATTAAATGCACTAGTTCATGCACCGAAAGTGCATCTTATTTTTTCGTACCGAACATCTCCAAACCACCTCGGATGACTCCAGACTCAAATTTGCGCATGTATCTTCTATTTTGGTTTCTGTCAAAAAACGGCGCGAAAACAGGCCCCGTGGGTGCATTAAAAGCACCAGTTCGTGCCCCGAAAGTGCGTCTTGTTTTTTTTTCACCGAACATGTCCAAACCACCCCGCTGGACTCCAAACTCAAGTTTGCACATGTATCTTATGTTTTGGTCACCATCCAAAAAACAACGCAAAAATGGGTCCCGTAGGTGCATTCAATGCACTGGTTTGTGCGCTGAAAGTGCATCATATTATTTCGCACCGAACGTGTCCAAACCACCCCGGTGGACTCCAAACTCCAATTTACGCTTGTATCTTCTGTTTTAGTTACCAAAAAAAGGCACGAAAACGGCCCTATAGGTGCATTAAAAGCACTAGTTTGTGCCCTAGAAGTGCATCTTGTTTGTTCGCTCCCAATATGTCCAATCCACCCCGGTGGACTCCAAACTCAAGTTTGTGCATCTATTTTATGGTTTGGTGACCGTCAAAAAAGGCGCGAAAATGGGTCCTGTAGGTGCTTTACATGCACGGGATCGTGTGCCCAAAGTGTTTTTTGCACCGAACTTTTCCAAACCACCCTTTAGAAACCAAACTCAAATTTGCGCATGTATCTTATGTTTTGGTTACCGTCCAAAAACAGCGCGAAAACTGGTCCAGTTGGTGCATTAAATACACTAGTTCGTTCCTCGAATGTGCGTCTTTTTTTTGCACCGAACATTTCCAAACCACCCCGGGTGGACTCCAAACTCAAGTTTGCGATGTATCTTATGTTTTGGTCACCATAAAAAAAACGACGCGAAAATGGGTGTCGTTGGTGTGTTAAATGAACTAGATTGTGCGTCGAAAGTGGGTCTTATTTTTTCTTACCGAACATGTCGAAACCACCCCGGTGGTCTCCAAACTCAAATTTGCGCATGTATCTTATGTTTTGGTTACCATAAAAAAGGCGCGAAAACAGGCACGTAGGTGCATTAAACACTACTTCATGCCTTGAAAGTGCGTATTGTTTTTTTGCACCGAACATGTTCAAACCACCTGGTGGACTCCAAACTCAAGTTTGCGCATGTAACGTATGTTTTGGTCACTGTCAAAAAAGGGTGAGAAAATGGGTCCTGTAGGTGCATTAAATACACAGGTTCGTGCACTGAAAGTGCAACATATTTTTTTGCACCGAACATGTCCAAGCTACCCTGGTGAACTCCAAACTCAAATTTGCGTATGTATCTTTTGTTTTGGTTAGTATCATAAAATGGTGCAAAAACAGGCCTCGTAGGTGCATTAAATGCAGTAGTTCGTGCACCAAAAGTGCGTCTTTTTTTGCACCGAACATATCCAAACCACCCTTTGGACTCCAAATTTAAGTTTGTGCCTGTAACTTATGTTTTGGCCACCGTCAAATAATCGCGTGAAAATGGGTCCCGTAGGTGCATTAAATGCACTGCTTCGTGCGCTGAAATTGCGTCTTATTTTTTTTGCAACAAACGTGTTCGAACCACCCTGGTGGACTTCAAAATCAAATTTGCGCATGTATCTTATATTTTGGTTACTATCATAAAATGGCGCGAAAACAGGCCTCGTAGGTGCATCAAATACAATAGTTTGTGCCCCAAAAGTGCATCTTGTTTTTTGGCACCGAACATATCCAAACCACCCTGGTGGACTACAAAGTCAAGTTTGCGCATGGTCTTATGTTTTGGTCACCGTTAAAAAAACAGCGTGAAATCGAGCCCTATAGGTACATTAAATGCACTAGTTCGTACGTCGAAAGTGCATCTTATTTTTTCGTCTCGAACATGTCTGAACCAGCCCGGTGGGCTCCAAACTCAAGTTTGCTCTTGTATCTTATGTTCTAGTCACAACCATAAAAACGGGGCGGAAACGGGCCCTGTAGGTGCATTAAATCACTAATTCATTCGTCAAAATTTCGTCTTGCTTTTTTGCACCGAACATGTCCGAACCACCCTGGTGGACTCCAAACTCAAGTTTGTGCATGTGTCCTATGTTTTTCATCACCATCAAAAAGCGGCGCAAAAATGAGCCTTGCAGGTGCATTAAATTTACTAGTTTGTGTCTCGAACAAGCGTCTTTTTTTTGCAATGAACATGTCTGAACCACCTTGGTGGACTCTAAACTCATGTTTGCGCATGTATATTCACCGTCAAAAAACGATACGAAAATGGGCCTCGTAGGTGCATTAAATGCACTGGTACAAGCGTTGAAATTGTGTCTTATGTTTTTACACCGAACATGTCCAAACCACTCTGGAGGACTCCAAACTCAAGTTTGGTCATGTATCCTATGTTTTCATCACGGCCAAAAAATAGTGCAAAAATGGGTCTCGCAGGTGCATTAAATGGACTCGTTCGTACCCCGAAAATGCATCTTGTTTTGTCTCATTGAACATGTCCAAACCACCCCAGTGGACTCCAAACTCAAATTTGCGCATGTATCTTATCCTTTGATCACCATCAAAAAAATGCGCGAAAACGGGCCCCATAGGTGCATTAAATGCACCCCAAAAGTGCAACTTGTTTTCTCGCACTTAACATGTATAGGCTTCATGACCTTTGAAGTCCCCTCAAAGGTATGAATTGATTTTGGTGATTGAGTGAACAACCATTGGTAACAGTTGTGTTGCAGGTACCACACCGCTAAATCTACATCAACATAGTGGGCTTACTCATTGGATGACAAGGACTAACCCTTGAAGAGGAGCTGCCGGGCTTCGGAGGACCAAGGCTAAGGACTAGCTAGAGAGTCCATAGAAACGCCGGTACTCTAGGTGTGGGCAGTCTAGACCGGCTAGGAGTTTGTACTCGAGCTTTCGAGGAGATTGTGGAAGACGACGCCGAGTTTGTACGCGGTTCTGAGTCTCCCGCTCGATAGGGACACCAAAAGAGAGCGCTCGAGTCTTGGAGGCTTGCTCTAGCGCTTGGGTAATGTATGCGACAGTCGGGCTGCTGGTGTCTTCACTTCAGCAGTGAAGCGCACCCTTGTGAGCATCGTTCTGGGAACGACGGGAGGGACCATGACTCTGACGGGAGTAGTCCAACGAGGATTAGAGGAAGGTAACTACCTTTTGAGACCTCAAGAAAAATCACTGAGCACTTTTTATCGCACTCTCTGTACTTACCGCATTTACTTACAGTTGAGTAGTGTGATAGGTTGTTCTTTTATTCCTCTTGGTGGCTATCGTGCTAGTGCTTGCTTGTTGTTATTTTCATATCACCAGCATTGTTAGGAGTCTTGGCTTACTAGACTTGTTTAGGTTTGCTTTCGCAGTGTTCAAGTCTTGTAGTTTAAGTTCGTACTGAAATTAGTACTATAAGTCCACCGATTCAACCCCTCTTCTCGGTGTCTTTGATCCTTACAAGTGGTATCATAGCCAAGTGCTCATTTTTGGGCTTCATCGCCTCGAGTAAGGATGCCGAATGAGATGGAGACTCCACTCGTATTTGATGGGGACGACTACTCATATTGGAAGGCTTGCATGTAAGCCTACCTAGAGTCAATCGATGGGAAAGCGTGGCAAGTTACTAGCAACACTACGAATGAGAATGAGAGACTTGATCTTATTTTTATTAAGTACAATGCTAAGGCTAAGAATGCAATGTTTGAATGCTTTTTTAAAAATGTCCTTTCTAAAATCAATGCATCATCCACCGTGCATGAAATTTGAGTCCAATTGCAAAACATCCATGAGGGCTCCTCCAAGGCCAATGACTATGTTCTTAAGAACAAATATGATTCACATCACCATGCAACCTCATGAAAGAGCTAATGATGTTTACTCTGGTTTGGATGTAGTGGTGGAGGAAATCAATGCCTTGGGCCTCAAGGACAAAATTGATGATGTGAAAATCATGAGGAAGCTCTTGAGGATGTTGCTACCGAGCTACAACTCCATTGTCACAAGTCTCCTCAAGCCAACTTGGCTACTTTCACCGTTAACATCATGCTAGGCAAGCTCATGGCCTATGAGGGGTACATGTTGGGCAACTCTACCGACTCTCAAATGCCCAAGAATCTTGCCCTACAAGTTGATCAAGAATCACCCAATAGAAAAAACAAAAAGAATGTCACACTCGATTTTAAGGCCAACACCAAGTGACCCTTTATATGTGCCCAGGAATCAAGTTTCACACATAAAGCGACTTCATTAATGGTAAACTAAACAATTTCTCAAATAAGCAAAAATTAACCTATTACAAAAATGACTAAGAGGCTTAGAAATTATTACAAACCAAAGCAGTGGAAAACAAAATAAAACATCTTGGGTTCCACATGCAGTTGACCAAAGAAGTAGCGAGCCTAGACTTCAGCTCAAAAGTCTTCAATGTTCTCCGAGGCTTTTCCTTTTACTGAGCAGCATTTATATAAAGGCAAGGTTGAGTACGAGATGTACTCAGCAAGTGTGGGAAAGTATGACATGTGGCAATAGACAAAGTAAAGGCAACATAGGGTTCTTTTTCATAAAAGCACACTATAGAGACACACTTTCTATTAATCACCTATTTACTAAGTGAAAGACATCATGCCTATAGACCAATCATGCCTACAGCTTACCTAGCTCTAGCACCAACATAAGAACCAATCACAGTCTCCCACTGTGATCACCAAACCATAACCAATCCTGCTAATCATGTGAGGGTCCATGCAATGCTCATGGCTGTGAGCATGGCTGCCATGACAGTTTTAACTCTACAGAGGTGGTACACAATTCCCCACGAGAAGTGATTTCATCTCCTCTTTCCAATGGACTAAAGAATCTCTATTATGCCTGTGCCGTCGCACTCGCACACTTCCTTTGATATGAGGGCCAAGAGATCACTTCAAGGCTTTTTCATAGCTTCCTCCAGCTTGTATGTGCCCACTGAGGTTTCACCAGTCAAGAACTAATCATAACCCGAGAGACCCCCTTTTGTGCCAAATGGTTCTCTAGAGTAACCCTCCCTTCTCCACACATCTTTCTCCAGGCGGTTTCCAATGTAACCCGCTTTCCCTGCTCCATTGTTGACACACTAGGCCGTGCCCATTCTTGGCTCGTGATTGTACGGTAACACATGGGTGGTCGCTCCATGAACCGGTCCTTAGATTTGGGAAGATAACACACCATGAGACAGTGCGGTAACCCCGCACACAGCCCTACACCAACCATATCCCCCTAATCACTAATCTTCCATTTGCTATTAAATAACCCATTAATCCACATGAAGCAAGTATGATAATAAATTCATTTAATATCACCCATCCCAACGATAGCAAGCTAAGCATGTAGTCTACCAGCAAAAAGGTAAACTAGGGCGATAAGACACAATAAAGAAAACTAGGTGAATTCTTAATAGTAGGTGCGCATTCAATTTGACACAAGCATGCAATCTATAAGATAGGGTTTTGTAAATTAGGCACAAAATGGTCAAGGACACTTGCCTTACTGCTCCTGGAAATAGTATTCAACTGCTTCAAACTCTTGCTGCTGGAAATCCGAGTCCGAGATGAAGTCACCTAACGCACGACAGCACAAACAATCAATCAAATGCAACAAAACAGATCAAGACAGTATGATTATACCATGAATGCATAGGTTACTTCGATACAATTGTTTTGATATATTATTGACTGAAATTGGAGTTGGGGTTTAAAAGTTATGGCATTTATAAGGTTTTAGGGGTGAATCTGTAATTAATAATTAGGTTATGAGGACCTATCTATAATTCACAAAATCTATTAAGGACTAAAAAGTAATTACAGAAAGTTTAGGGGCTAAAGTGTAAATTTGTCATTCAGCAGGGACTAAGTTATAATTAAAATAAGTATAGAGGCTTTTCTGTAAAATTGTCATATTAATTATTACTAACTTAATTATCAAATAATTATTACTATAAAATTAATTATTAACTAATTATCAAATTTATTCCTCAGATTAATAATATTATTAATTATTTTATTAGTTTATTTATTAATTAAAAGATTACTTTGAAATTAATTAACTTAATTTTACTAACTAATTTTAATTAATCGACAATGCTGATTTCAGCGTGACCTCATGCTGACGTAGTAAAGAATCTGATTTATTTTTATTTGTAACTCGAGAATTAATCTAGGCCATTGATTTTGAAACGGATTGATGGGATTAATCGGGCGATGTGGCTCAATATGGTGCATTGGATTTGGATATAAAGGATGGGATTTAATTGGATAAATAGGGTGACGTGGCTGGATCTGGTCCATCCAATCGGGATCGGATGGTCTTGGTGGCTTGTGCTCGAGGCGAGGTGGCGGCCTGGCCGACCAACGGCAGCGCCATGGCGGCCAACTTCGGTGAGCTCTCCCAAGCTCGTCGGGGCACGGTTTTCAGCGGTTTTGGGCTTAAAACAATGAGAATGATGAGGGGGATCCTAACCTTGTGGTTGCCAATAGTCGAGGATGGCTAGAAGTGGGGTCACGACGGTGGAGCTTCGGGTGGCTACTTCGGTGGCGTCGTACAGCTCCAAGAAGCGGTGACGCTCGACGGGATCGGGCTGGTGCGGGCGGCGTGGTGCAGGCGAGCTCGGCATGGGGTTCTCGATGGCGTGAGCGGCTTCGGGAGGCGATGCGTCGGGAGGCTAGGGTTGAGAGCTATAGGGATGAGGGGAGAGGGGCCGGGGGGATCAGGGATTTATAGGGGACAGTTTGCGGCCGAGTTGGCGTTGGCGTGACTCCGGCGGGCTCGGAGGCCAGCAAACGGCACGCGTGGAGGAAACAGAGCTGCGGTTTGGGCTTCTGGAAGGTTTGGCTGGGGGTTGGGGATGACGCGCGGCCCCGCGTGTAAGAGAGAGGAAGGAATGGTGGGGGGTGAGGTTGGGCCTTGGGCTGGCATAGAAAATGGGGCCTCGGGGTGGGCTGCTAGGGTGAGGGGGAAGAAAGGGAAAAAGGGTCCAAGGAGGTTTTGGGATTTTCTCTTTTCCTTCTATTTGTTACTTTATTTTATTTATTTCTTTAATTCTTTCTTTGCTTCCTTTAATCTTGATTAATTATTTTTCCAAGGCAATAGTTCTTTAGTTGCTATGCAATGACATGAAATGCATGACATGAATGCAACCCTAGCAATTTATTTGAAAAAAGAAATTTTATTCCACTCTAATTTATGAAATGCATTTAAGAAATTTGAAATTTTAATATTTGAAAATGTTGAAATTTTAGGCCGTTACAAACCTACCCCCTTAAAATGAATCTCGCCCTCGAAATTCAGAAGAATTTGGAAATAGATCGAGATATTCTGCTCTAAGCTCATCTTCATGCTCCCAAGTAGCTTCATCCTCAGAATGGTGACTCCACTGTACTTTGCACATCTTGATGACCTTGCTGCGAGTCACTCGTTTGGCAGTGTCCAAATTTTGATAGGTCTTTCCGAATATGACAGATCACCTCTAGATCCAATTCCTCAATCGGAAGCTGCTCTTTCAGAACTCTTAAGCACTTCTTCAGTTGTGACACATGGAACACGTCATGCACATCTGATAATTGCGGTGATAACTCAAGTTGATATGCAACTTCTCCTTTCCTGTCAGAATTTTAAATGGACCAATGTACTTTAGTGCTAACTTTCTTTTAACCTTGAATCTGCGAAGGCCTCTTATTAAGGAAACCTTGAGATACACAAAGTCTCCAACCTCGAAAGCTAGATCTCTCCTTCTATTGTCTGCATAACTCTTCTGCCCTTATTGAGCAACTTTCAAATTTTCCCGTATGAGCTGCACTTGTTTTTCTGCTTCTTTTAATATTTCTGGTCCGAACACTTGACTTTCCCCAGTCTCATTCTAGAATAACAGTGTTCTACACTGTCGTCCATAGAATGCTTCAAATGGTGACATCTGTAGATTGGCTTGATAACTGTTGTTGTATGAGAACTCTGCATATGGAAGATTTTTGTCCCAGCTCTTACCATACTTTAGAACACAGGCACGTAACATATCCTCCAATATCCGATTGGTCCTTTGAGTCTGTCCATCTGTTTGTGAATAATAGGTCGAGCTAAAATTTAACTTAGTATCCATGAACTCATGCAGCTTCTCCAAAACTTCGAGTTGAACTCGGTACCTCTATCGGATACGATCTTTTTGGGTACTCCATGCAAGCAAACAATCCTTGCCATATACAACTCTGCTAACTTTACCCCAGCTTAGGTTGTCTTAACCGGAATAAAGTGAGCAACCTTAGTCAATCGATCCACAATGATCCATATAGTCATACCTGGATTGAGTGTGAGGCAAACCGACTATGAAATCCATTCCGATTTCTTTCCATTTCCATTCTGGAATCTTCAATGGCTGCAATAATTTGGCAGGCTTTTGATGTTCTGCCTTTACCCTCTGACAAGTATCACATAGTGCCATATATTCTGCAATATCTCTTTCCATACCATACCACCAATATCTAGTTTTTAGATCTTGGTAAATCTTAATACTATCTGGATATATAGAATATGCTAAATCATGAGCCTCTCTTAAAATCAGATTATGGACGGCTTTTGATTAGGTACACAAATCCTCTTGCCTAACCATAAAGTACCTCTATCATCCAAAGTGAAATCACTTGTCTTATTATCATGAATGAGCTGCTTGATTTTGTTAATTTTCTCATCCTTTAGTTGACCTTTACAAATTTCTTCTTCCAAGGTTGATCTAACCTCCATGGTAACTGTTTCTGCAGCATTGACCATTCCAAGATTGAGCTTCTCAAATTCCTTACTCAATTCTTGTGGTATCTCACTGACTACCACCATATTACAATATCGCTTTCGACTCAATGCATCTGCAACCACATTAGCCTTTCCTGGGTGATAGTTGATTCCAACATCATAATCCTTGATCAACTCTAACCATCGACATTGCCTCAGGTTCAGATCTGTTTGCGTGAATATATACTTTAGACTTTTATGATCCGTGTATATTTCACACCAATACCCAATGAGATAGTGCCTCTATATCTTCAAAGCATGAACTACTGCTGCTAACTCCAAATTGTGAGTAGGATAGTTCAACTCATGCTTCCTTAACTGGCGTGAAGCGTAGCACACAACTTGACCTTCTTGAATCAATTCACATCCAAGTCCTTGACATGAAGCATCACAATAGATATCATACTTATTAGTAATGTCCGGTAGAATCAGCACTGGGGTTCAGGTCAATCTCTTCTTAAGCTCCTCAAAACTAGCTTGGCACTCCTTTGACCACTCGAACTCTTTTCCTTTCTCTAGCAATCGTGTCATTAGCTTGGCTATCTTTGAGAAATCCTTTATGAATCGGCGATAGTATCCTACCAAACCAAGGAAACTGCGAACCTCTGACACATTCTTTGGTGGCATCCAATTCACTACATCTTTGACCTTACTTGCATCAACTGCTACTCCTCTTGAGGATATGATATGCCCAAGGAAAGAGACTTGATTCAACCAAAAGTCACACTTACTGAACTTCGCATATAACTTGTTCTCTCTGAGTTTTTCAAGAACCAGCTTTAGATGTTGCTCATGTTCTGCTTCTTTTTTGGAGAATACCAAGATGTCGTCGATGAACACAAGTACAAACTTGTCCAAGTACTCCATAAACACCTTATTCATCATATACATGAAGTAAGCAGGGGCGTTGGTCAATCCGAATGATATAACTGTGTACTCATATAACCCATATCTGGTTCGAAAAGCAGTCTTCGGTATATCTGACTCTATGATCTTTAGTTAATGATAGCCTGACCTCAAATCAATCTTCGAGAATACTGACGCTCCCTTCATCTGATCGAACAAATCCTCAATCCTGGGTAAAGGATACTTGTTCTTGATAGTAACCTCGTTCAAGGATCTATAATACACACACATCCTTTGAGTTCCATCCTTCTTCTCTACGAAGAGTACTGGTGCTCCCCGTGGCATTGAGTTAGGGCGAATGAAACCCTTCTCTTGAAGCTCCGTGATTTGCTTCCTAAGTTCTACTAGTTTATGAACAGGCATCCTATATGGCCTCTTAGATATAGGTGATGTTTCAGGCACTAGGTCAATGAGAAATTCAATGTCACGGTCAGGTGGCATACCTGGTAATTCTTTTGAAAACACATCTTGATAGTCATGGACAACTTGTATTTTCACAATGGTTTTGCCTTCCTTCTTGTTGAGCACACATGTTGGTACTGTTGTACTGGCTGCTACAAACTCAACTTTCAACCCTTCTTCGCTAGTGAACTGACTGCTCTTCTTGCACACTAAATCACTCCATCATACTTCCTTAACCAGTCCATTACAAGGATGATATCTACCCCCTCTTATTCCAGAATAATAAGGTTGGACATGAACACTACCCCCCTTATTTCCAAGCTTATTGCTGGGCATAAGTGCTTTGTTCTCATATCTCCCCCAGGAGAACTAACTAGCATAGTGTTTTTCATGATAACCATAGGAATGCAACAAAACTTGATGCTATGAATGAAGGCGATGCTCCAGAATCAAATAAAACAGTAGCAGGTTTAGAGTTTTCAAGGAACATACCCATCACAACTTCTGGAGCTTGCAAAGCTTCTTCACTGGTCACAGGGTTGACCTTGCAATAGATGTAGTTGAATTGGCCTTGGTTACTCCCCTTGGTTGGGCTTCTGAGCTGATCCCATAGGCGGTGCGGTGGATTTGTTAGGACAGTTGTTAGCATAGTGTCCTCGCATACCACACTTGAAGCATGCTCCTCGAGCTCCACTGACTGCATTAGCTCTAGTGACTGGCTTGTTAGTGTTCTACTGAGCTAGTGCTGTAGGATGTGGTACTGGCTGATTCTCAGCACGAGGCATCTATGGTGGGTTAGGATGTGCTGCCTAGAAGTTTAGCTTCTGCATCTGCATCTAGAAGTTAGGGCGGGGGCTTGCGTTGGTGGCTTCCCAGTATACGGAAGATGATACATTGGCCCTTGTGGTGGCATCATGCGAGGGCAGACATTGGGGTTGGAAGGCTGCCCATTGAATGACATCTTCCTCTTGCCTTCACGCTCAATCACCACTCGTTTGTTTTCAAAGACAAGTGCTTTGTCCACCAGCTTTTAGAAGTTCATATAGTCATTACTCATAAGCTGGTACTGGAGATCGTGGTTCAGGTCATCAAGAAACAACTCTTGCTTCTTCTCATCAGTGTTCACATCTTTTGAAGCATACATCGATAGCTGAGTGAACTTGTTGAGGTATTCGTTCACTGACATACCACCTTGCTTCAAATTCTAGAATTTCTTCTTCTTCAGCCTGATGGTCCCAGCTGGAACATAGGGAGAGCAGAAGTTGGTCTTGAATCTGTCTTAGATGATGCCTACGGCATTAGCGTGAGCACCGCAGTAAGCATCCCACTTGTCTGCGACAGCTCCAGCTAACTGATGTGTCACATAGAGGACTTTCTCATGGCCGTTGCACTATACTATGGCCAGCTTTTTTTCAATTGATTTAAGCCAATCGTCTGCCTTCCAATGGATCCTTGGCTTGAGAGAAAGTGGGTGGCCTAGTTCTCAAAAACTCGCCCAGCTTATATTGGCCCTGACCTTGTGGTGCTGCACTTGATTTTGCTACATTTGAGTGAGAGTTTGCACCATGTTTTGCATCAACTTTGTCTGCATAGCTATGATCTGTGCAAATGGTCCAGCAATTCCATTGGCATTGATGTCATTGTTATTGTTGTTGTTGCCACCTTGGTTAT
Source organism: Zoysia matrella (assembly GCA_001602295.1). Taxonomy (NCBI): domain Eukaryota; kingdom Viridiplantae; phylum Streptophyta; class Magnoliopsida; order Poales; family Poaceae; genus Zoysia; species Zoysia matrella. The sequence goes on along the minus strand of BCLG01000022.1, from coordinate 446,377 downwards.
TGTTCTGGGGGATCTAGTTGTTCTGATTATTCTGGTTCTGGTTCTGGTTGGAGGAACTTCCTAGACCCGCTGCAGTACGCCTGGTGTAAACCATTAGATGTAGTGGAGAGCAGAATTGAGATTGATGATCGAGATGGATGAAGAGAAGAAAGAATAAGGAATCCCAACTATATGCATAAAAGTGACATGGTAAACAAGGATTTATTCAAACTAGGAAAGATGAGGCTATGAACAAGGTGCCGAGGCATTCATAGCTCACACCACACACCAACTAGCACACAAGCACATCACAACCTAACACAAGGCACAACACTAAAGAACTAATCGACTCTAATTAACTCTAGTCGACTCTTAATATTGGAATTCCCTATTACAACTTATGGTAAAGGACATCCTATTCTGGGCATCTCTTGTCCGAGCGCTGTGGCGGCTGTGTTCCCATGGGTAGAAACCTAGAAATAGTGATTGGTGGAGGAGGACTAGGTGATGGGAAGCATTGATCCAATGTTCTTCTCGCACACCTTGTGCTTAATCAAGCCTTGCGCTGAGAAATAGCGCTTGCATATATCTAGCAGCAACTTATCACTTCTCTTCTGACCTGGTTCGAGGCTTGAGTCATTCTTCACATACCCTGGGAACCGCCTCGTGCCTAATTCCCTGCAAGGAAAATGGCGGAATTCTGAGTTTTGCAGATCGTCCTTGCGTTTGTGGCTTAGGCTGGTAATTGCAGCCCATGCGGCATCAGCAGCTGCTTCAGCTTCATCGATCCTGGGAACTGGGGTACGGTGCCAACTGAGCTCCTGGTTGCCTTCATAGATCCTTAATTCCACCGTCCACTCATCCCGTTCTGGCTATAGAATGATCTGGTGAGTGAATATGAGCATGGTATCCAAGCCAATTTTATCTAGCAACGCTTTTAGTTGCTCTATGGCAACTCCTCCGCTCTCTCCTTTGGTATTTAACTTTCAAGGCGTGCGGTGCCTCAATCTTCCATCTTCTTGATATTCTTGCACCCTGGGTGATGGAGACCTGATGTAGTCCTCCTCTTGTGGTTCCTTCTCGGGCTCAGATTCTTCTAGTTCCATTGGCTCCTCTTCTGGCTCTTATTCTGATCCCTTTGGTTCCACTGGATCTTGAGGTACTGCTGGCTCTTGGGGTGTTGCTTGTACCAACTGCTCGCACATCGTGGACACCCTTCTCATAAGGTTCTTCCGCTTCTGAGTCGCTAAGCACCCTGCTTCCATACCCCAGTTGGTCTTGCTGTATGGGGCAGTCTTCTAATATGGTTGACAGTGGAGTTGATCTCCTGGCAAAGCTTCTTGCCAACGGTCCTCGTGGCGTTCCTCTGGGTCTAGTCTGCTTTCGTGCTGTGTATTTTGTTCTGGCCATCTACACTTTTATAAGGGCATGTATTAGGAAAATATAAATAGACTTAAGATGCGGAGAAAATGAAATTTTACAAAACTTTTGGCACATAGTTTTGTAAATAAGATCCTAGACGTCCATTCTACTCTAGGCTCGCATCCTACGGTCAACACAGCTCTGATTACCACTTCTGTCACACCCGGTTTTAAGGACAAAATCAAGTGACCCTTTATGTGTGCCCAGGAATCAAGTTTCACACATAAAGCGACTTCATTAATGGTAAACTGAACAATGTCTCCAATAAGCTAAAATTAACCTATTACAAAAATGACTAAGAGTCTTAGAAATTATTACAAACCAAAACAGCAGAAAACAAAATAAAATGTCCTGGGCTCCACAGGCAGTTGACCGAAGAAGTAGCTCACCTACATTTCAGCTCCAGGGTCTTCAATGTTCTCCCAGACTTCTCCTTCTACTGAGCAGCAATTATATAAAGGCAAGGTTGAGTACGGGATGTACTCAGTAAGTGTGGAAAAGTATGACACGCGGTAATAGACAAGGTAAAGGCAACATAGGGTTCTTTTGCATAAAAGCACACCATAGAGACACTTTCTATTAAGCACCTATTTACTAAGTGAAAGACATCGTGCCTATAGACCAATCGTGCCTATAGACCAATCATGCCTATAGCTTACCCTGCTGTAGCACCAACATAAGAACCAATCACAATCTCCCACTGTGATCACCAAACCATAACCAATCCTGCTAATCATGTGAGGGTCCATGCAGTGACCATGGCCGTGAGCACGGCTGTCATGACAGTTTTAACTCTACAAAGGTGGTACACAATTCCCCACGAGAAGTGATTTCATCGCCTGTTTTCAAGTGGACTAAAAAATCACCATTATGCTTGTGCTATCGCACTCGCACACTTCCTTTGGTGTGAGGGCCAAGAGATCACTTCAAGGTTTTTCAATGGCTTCCTCTAGCTTGTACGTGCCCATTAAGGTTTCACCCGTTAGGAACTAACCGTTACTCGAGAGGCCCCCTCTTGTGCCAAATAGTTCCTAGTAGTAACCCTCTCTTCTCCATACATCTCTCTCCAGACAGTTTCCAGCGTAACAGCCTTTTCTCGCTCCACCGATTGGCACATACAGAATCGTTTTCCACCACTTACTATACCAGGCCGCGCCATTCTTAGCTCGTGGTTGTACGGTAACACATGGGAGGGTGCTCCACAAACGGGTCCCTAGATTTAGGAAGATAATATAACAAAGGACAATGCCGGTAACCCCGCCCATAGCCCTACACCAACGATATCCCCCAAGTTACTAATCTCCGAGTTGCTATTAAATAACCCATTAATCCTCGTGTAGCAAGTATGATAATAAATTAATTTAATATCACCCATCCCGACGATAGCAAGCTAAGCATGTAATCTACCCAAGGTAAACTAGGGCGATAAGGCAGAATAAGGAAAGCTAGGTGAATTCCTAATAGTAGGGGCGCATTCAATTTGACACAAGCATGCAATCCACAAGACAGGGATTTTGTAAATTAGGCACAAAATTGTCAAGGAGACTTGCTTTGCTGCTCCTAGGAATAGTATTCAATTGCTTCAAACTCCTGTTGCTAGAAATCCACGTATTACGGGTCCAGGACGAAGTCACCTAACGCACGAGAGCACAAACAATCAATCAAATGAAACAACATAGATAAAGATCAGTATGATTATGCCATGAATGCATAGGTTGTTTTGATACGATCGTTTTGATATATTATTCACTGCAATCGGAGTTATGGTTTAAAAGTTATGGCATTTATAAGGTTTAGGGGCTAATCTGTAATTAATAATTAGGTTCTGAGTTATAATTAACAACTAAAAAGTAATTACAAAAAGTTCAAGGGCTAAAGTGTAAATTTGTCATTCAGCAGGGACTAAGTTATAATTAAAATAAGTATAGGGGCTTTTCTATAAAATTATCATAATTAATTATTACTAACTTAATTATGAAATAATTATTACTATTAAATTAATTATTAACTAATTATCAAATTTATTCCTTAGATTAAAAATATTATTAATTATTTTTTTTAATTAAAAGATTACTTCAAAATTAATTAACTTAATTTTACTAATTAATTTTAATTAATCGGCAATGCTGATGTCAGCGTAACCTCATGCTGACGCAGTAAAGAATCTGATTTATTTTTATTTGTAAGTCAAGAATCAATCTAGGCCCTTGATTTCGAAACAGATTGATGGGATTATTCGGGTGACGTGGCTCAATCTGGTGCTTTGGGATTTAAAGAACATGATTTTATTGGATAAATAGGGTGACGTGGCTGGATCTGGTCCATCCGATCGGACGGTCCTGGTGCCCGGTGTGAGGCGGCGGCCTAGCCGGCCGGCGGCGGCGCCATGGCGGCCAACTTTGGCAAGCTCTCCCGAGCTCGTCGGGCACGATTTTCGGCAGTTTTAGGCTTAAAACAATGAGGATGACAAGGGGGTCCTCACCTTGGGGTTGCCAATGGTTGATGATGGCTGAAGGTGGGATCACGACAGTGGAGCTTCGGTCGGCTGCTTCGGTG
>BCLG01000022.1:400697-442394 GCA_001602295.1 Zoysia matrella | reverse complement strand
GGCGGCGCGAGCGGCTTCAGGAGGTGGCGCGACGGGAGGCTAGGGTTGAGAGCTTTAGGGATGATAGAGGGGCCGAGGAGTCGAGGCCGGCGTTGGTACGACTTCGGTAGGCTCAGAGGCCTACAGGCGGCAAGCGCGGAGGAAATGGCGCGGTGGTTTGGGCTTCTGGAAGGTTTGGTTGGGGGTTGGTGATGACGCGAGGGCCCCGCGTGTAATAGAGAGGAAGGAATGGTGGGGGTGCGGTTGTGCCTTGGGCTCGGAGAAAATGGGGCCTCGGGGTGGGCTGCTTGGGTGAGGGGAGAGAAAGGGAAAAAGGGTCTATGTAGGTTTTGGGATTTTCTATTTTTTATTTGTTACTTTTTTTATTTATTTCTTTAATTCTTTCTTTGCTTCCTTTAATCTTGATTAATTATTTTTTCAAGGCAATAGTTATTTAGTTGCTATGCAATGACATGAAATGCATGACATGAAAGCAACCCTAGCCATTTATTTGGAAAAAGAAATTTTATTCTTCTCTAATTTGTGAAATGCATTTAAGAAATTTAAAATTTTAATATTTGAAAATGTTGACATTTTAGGCCGTTACAAAGAAGGTGGAGGAAGATGAGGATAAGGAGAGCAATAATTAGGACCTTGCGCTTTTGATGAAGAAGCTATTTTGCAAGGAAAGACTCTCATCTTCCAAGAGGAACTCCGGATGCTTTAATTGTGGTAAAAAAGGCCATTTTGCTAAAGAGTGTCCCAAGCCCAAGAAGAAGAGCAAGAAAGAAGCCTCTAGTGAGAGTGATGAATAAGCCCAAGAAGAAGAGCAAGAAAGAAGCCAAAGAGGAAATTCAAGAAGAAGTTCTTTGTCAAGAAGGAGAGCAAGAGCAAGGAGAAGAATAAGTCCCCACACAAAGCTTATATTGTTGGTGAGGGCTCATCGATGATGATTCAGACTCTTCATTTTCAAGCGAAGAAGAGCTCACAGGTATTGCCATGACAAGCTCCACCACTGAGTTGCCACCGCCTTCGTTATGCTTGATGGCCCGTAGTTGCGAGGGCTTCATTGATGAGGAAGATGATCTTGAAGAGGAGAAAGAGAGCTATGATGAAGAAGATGATGGACCAAGCTACAATGATCTTGTCCTCTTCCTCGAGAAGGCCAACAAGACCATCATCAAGAAGTCCAAGAAGATCAAGGTGGTGACCAAGGAGCATGAAGTGGCGGTATTCTGAGTTCAAGAGCTTAAGGGGGAGCTCAACGCACTTAAGCACTCTCATGGTGTTCTATGTGAGTCGTACAAGGATCTCAAATTGAAGCACGTAGAGCTAAGTGAGAAGCATAATGCATTAGTGCGCACCCATGAAACTCTTGATCTTGACTCTCTCCTTAACTCTTCTAAGCATTTAAATAATAATTAATTTGATACATGCCATTACAATTTTGTGAAATTTGAAATATGCTATTCGGGCCCACATGTCATTTATTTACTGGGCCATATCTGTCATTGACACATCAATGGCATATTTCAAAGTTTGAAAAATTGTAATGGCATGTATCAAATTCACCCATTAAATAAAGCTTCTACTTCTTGTGATCTAACCCTCTCTAAAGAGAGTACCACTCTTGAGTCATCTATTTTGAAGGAATACACGAAGCTCAAAGAGGAGGGAGAGGCCGTGATGGATGCTTTTGAGCGGCTTACTAGAGGAAGGCAAATTCAAAAAGAAATCCTAAGCAAGAACCTCATTAACAACCACAACCACAAGGGCTTAAGATCATATTTTTCCTCTATCAACATAATTGGCAACCAAGATGAGATCCCCGAATAGATAGTCTCGCTCATGGCGGATGACAATTATTGTGAGAAATTTTGCCTTGATGGTCACCGCTCCAAGGATTGTCCCAAGGTGAGCGAGCCTAAGATTATGCCTAACGCTAACTTTTTCCATGAGGATGTGCACTACAAGCTTTTCAAGGATAAGGATGGAAAAGTGAAGGCCAAGCTGCTCGGACTGCCAAATGACAAGCAGACAAGCAAGAAGATATTGGTCCCCAAAGTGATCATGGACCGAGAGAGGAAGCCAAAACTCTCTTCTGTTCCCAAGAAGAAGTGAAGGGGCCTAGGTGGTGGACCGTGAAGCGAATTGAAGATTCTTGAAGTCCACCACATGTTGATCGAGATACAACACCAATCTACTCTTGAAGGAGGTTATTCTTACATAGTAGATGGGTTTTTTTTCTTGCAATGCATGGTAGATAGGACTCCTCCGTGGACTAGATGTTTGCACTATCATGCATCATGTGTAAAAAGATAAAAAAAAAATTAGATCAGTGCCTAACCACCATACGATATCCCTATTCATAGGGGAAGAGCTTGAGAAGGTGGTTTGGCTATCTCAAGGCAAAGCGGCGGGCATATGGTGAATAAGGTTGAGATGGGTCAAACTTGGCACCGAATAGATTTGTTTATGTAATACCTTTAATTTGCTTGCATCTTCATGGCATGCTTTAAATTCTCTTGCATTAGAATAGCTTGTTTGTATGTATTGCATATAAGAACCACGGAGGAGGCGTGTTACTCTATGGAGAAAGTGACTACATTGTTCATATGGATTCACATAATCCACAAAAAGTAACCAAAGCAACATGGTGCGCTTCATGCCCTTTGAACCCTGTGCTTAACAGTCTCTAACATCCATTTACGTGGATTGTGATCTAAGGGTTCATACATTCCCTTTTTGGAGCCTCCTTCTCGCATTGGTGTTTATCGTTCGATATTAATTGCGTTTGCGAAAATGTTAAACTCTTCGTGAGTTATCTATTTGCAAAGGAGTGTTTGAGAGTCCTAAAAGAAATTCCTTGATTCTGTAATTCCTTGGGATCACCTGACATTTCGATGCCTTCACCAGATATTTCGGTGACTATATCTTTGGATCAGTCACTTCTGTAGAATTGGACAGACACCAGACAATCCGATGGTATCATCGGACAGTCTGGTAACTAGAAGAGAAAGCGAGTGCCTCTCTGGAATTGAAATTCTCTAGACACCGGACATTTGGACTTTTATAGTCACCGCACAATCTTTTAGGACTGGACAGTCCGGTGATCATCCTTGACGACGAAATCTCGGGCATCCCTTTTCTTTGAAATCAAATCTCGGCCATTGATTTCTTTAAGACCTAACTGCACGTGTTCTCTTGTTTTCCAACGAACACTCGTGCGTGTCCCGAACCATTGTCACCTCCGCCGATCGCCGTCACTTCGCAGTGCGCCTCCGCCGCCGCGCCCTGCGCCGCCCTCCTCCAGCCACCGCCGTGCCCGAGTTCAGCTCTCGCCTCCGCGCTGCCTTGCTGCTCGCACCGCTCGCTGCAGCATGCCTCACGCGCGCCTAGCCCTAACCACGCCCCTGCCCTAGTGTCGCCACTGCCCTGCTTTGCGCTGCCGCCGCACTGCCGCGCCTCCAACCCAGCCAGCAGCGAGCTCCACCTCATGTGCTGTGCTTGCTTGCGCCCCCATTGTTCATCCAAGCTCATTGCTTCCACGTTCGGATTTTCAAAGCTCTAAAACCCTCAGTGGGGTTTTTGGTTTCTCGTGATCGGATGTGCTTTTGATGAGTTCTTCGGCGTTGTTCAGCTCTTCTCTGCGGGGTATTGTGTTTTAACTCCTACATTTCATCGAAAATGCCCCGCATGCCTTGTTTATTAATTAATTGCAAAAATTAGTATAATTTGCTTAAAGGTTCCACCTTTTATTGCCAATTGACGCAATTAGTTGACAATTCTCGTACTTGGTGCCATATTGAGGTCATTGCTTGCATATTTTTAATATGGCATTGAGTGTCCTGTCGCTAGTGTTACAATTTGGATGCATTGCTCTATTATAAATTGTGGCATTAGTCTGTCGATCTCACTGTTGCTCTTATTTGCTCTATTAGATCAGTGATATGTCCTTGATTTCACCGCTAGGACTTCATTTAGAGTCGCTCACCTTTTGTGCTTACAACCTATATTTTATTTCTATGTGGTGCAGTGACAGTTGGGCAGTGGATCAGGACAGTGACAGCGACAGTTCAGAACTCTCTATCAGTATAGTGGTTTCTCTTGTACGGTTTAAGAGCCAAGCTCTTAATCCTATCTTGTAGTGTCAGCTGGTCAAAGTTTTCTTGCAGTTGATCTCTCAGTGACAGTTGACAGTATAGGCAGACAGATACCGAGTTCAGAGGAGAAAGGGAAAGGCAAGGCCGTAGAGCACGAGAAGAAGAAGAAGAAGCTGAGGACAGGCGACCCTGAGAGGGACAGAGCTCTTGCTGCAGCGGACGTTGATGTCTCTCCATCTAGGAGGGCAGGTGCCTTGAGGATTGTTGCAACTGAGTCCTAGGGGGAGTTGAGAAGGTCGACCCGTCGGAGAGTGGTAACCTCTCCTCTAGTTGCAGAGGCGCAGCCACGGAGAGCTCTTGCCAGTAGGCAGTCAAGAACCGCGAGGAAGAGACAATCCAGAGGAGCTCACAATAGAGGACACAGAGGTCTCCACATCAAAGGACTGTTGTGTGCAAAGTTTGCATTTCTAGAGCTGAGAGAACTCGCTGGGCCATGCGCAGGATCGCTGAGGTGGAGATAGATTTGCTGAAGTTGAAGGGCCCAACCATTAAGGCCAAGAGGAGAGTGGACTTCACTGCTTGACTCTCCGCTGGGTGACGTTTAGATGCTGGAGCGGATGCTACACAGTTTTGGACGGTACTCCAGTGGAGGATCTTTGAGGCCTACAGGAGGCAGCTTGCCACTAAGGGCAAGAGCTCAGTGTTCGCAGCACATCACCACTGTTCGTTAGAGGTACTGAGCAGAGGAGCTAGAGTTGACATGGAGGAGCACATCTCAAATCTTTTGAGACTGTTAGACTTGGTCACCCAGCCCTTGAGGTACAGTGAGGAGGTAGTATTAGAGTTCTATGCCTCCTTGTGGATCTTCCCATATCGCTCGTATCATTGGTTCATGTATAGAGGGGAGCCACACCGCTTTGAGAGGTCTGATGTCTTGAGAGCGCTTGAGTTCATATCTTCAGAGACACGGATCCACTTTGGCCCATCCGGACTTCTCACCGCCGTTCAGACCTTTTGGAGGGATAGAGCCGAGTGATGAGAGATTGAGTATTGCCTTCTCACCACCTCATGGGGAACATTACTCGAGGCACCCTCTGCGCCATTCGATGTTGGTTCTGCGATTGCTAAGGCACACATAACCTGTTCGTTTGTAGTCAGATCGTGTGGGTCGACTCCACCAAATCCATACTAATCATCTCACTGAAAGATTAGACACCTCAACTCCTATCATATCTTATGCTTCGGTCACCATCAAAAAACGACGCAAAAATGGGCCTTGTAGGTGCATAAATGCACTGGTTCGTGCGCTGAAAGTGCATCTTCTGTTTTCGCACCGAACATGTACGAACCACCCTAGTGGACTCTAAACTCAAGTTTGCGGATGTATCTTATGTTTTGGTCACCATCAAATAATGGTGCGAAAACAGGCCCTGTAAGTGCATCAAATGCATTGGTTCGTGCACCAAAATTGCGACATATTTTTTCGCACAGAACATGTCCAAACCACCCTCATATTTGTGCATGTATCATATGTTTTGGTTACGTCAAAAAACAGCGCGAAAGCAGGCCCTGTAGGTGCATTAAATGCACTAGTTTGTGCCCCAAAAGTGCGTCTTATTTTTTTTGCTCCAAACATGTCCAAACCACCCTTTGGACTCCAAACTCAAGTTTGCGCATGTAACTTAAGGTTTGGTCACCGTCAAAAAATGGCTCGAAAATGGGTCCCGTAGGTGCATTAAACACTGGTTCGTGAGCTAGAAGTGCGTCTTATTTTTTCGCACCGAACATGTCCAATCCACCTCGGTGGACTCCAATGTCCAGTTTGCCCAAGTTCTTATGTTTTGATCACCGTCAAAAAACTCCGCGAAAACAGACCCGTAGGTGCATTAAATGCAATGGTTCGTGCGTCGAAAGTGCGTCTTCTTTTTTCACACCGAACATATCCAAAGAACCCCGGTGGGCTCGAAACTCAGGTTTGCGCTTGAATGCTATTTTCTGGTCACCATCAAAAAATGGTGCGAAAACAGACGGTTCGTACGCCAAAATTACGTCTTATTTTTTAGCACCGAACATGTCTAAACCAACCTGGTGGACTCCAAAATCATGTTTGCGCAAGTGTCTTATGTTTTGGTCACCACACAAAAAGAGGCTAGAAAACGGGCCCCGTAGGTGCTATCTCGTGCGCCGAAAGTGCGTCTTGTTTTTTCGCACTGAATATGTCCAAACCATCCCGGTGGACTCCAAACTAAAGTTTGTTCATGCATCTTATGTTTTGGTCGCCAAAAAAAAAACAGCGCGAAATTGGGTCCGTATGCACATTAAATGCACCGGTTCTTGCACTGAAAGTGCGTCTTATTTTCTTGCACCGAACATGTGCAAACTCCTCGGTGGACTCCAAACTCAAGTTTGTGAATGTATTTTATGTTTTGGTCACCGTCAAAAAATGGCGTGAAAATGAGTCCCGTAGGTGCATTCAATGCATTGGTTCGTGCACTGAAAATTGCATCTTATTTTTCTGCACCGAACATGTCCAAACCACCATGGTCTACTCCAAACTCAAATTTGTGCATGTATCTTATATTTTGGTTCCCGTCAAAAATCAGAGTGAAAACAAGCCCCATAGGTGTATTAAATGCACTAGTTCGTGCCCCGAAAGTGTGCCTTGTTTCTTATCTCTGAATATGTCCAAACCAGCATGGTGGACTCGAAACTCAGGTTTGCGCATGTACCTTATGGTTTGGTCACCATCAAAAAACAGCGTGAAAATGGGTCCCGTAGTCCATTAAATGCACTGGTTCATGCGGCAAAAGTGCTTCTTCTTCTAAACTCAAATTTGCGCATGTATCTTATGTTTTGGTCACCGTAGAAAACGACTCGAAAACGGGTCCCCTAGGTGCATTAAATGCACTGGTTCGTGCGTCGAAAGTGTATTTTATTTTTTGGCACCGAACATATCCAAACCACCCTTGTGGACTCAAATTCAAGTTTGTGTATGTTCTTATATTCTAGTCATCATAAAAAAAGGGCACAAAAACAGGCCCGTACATGCATTAAATGCACTTGTTTGTGTGTCAAAAGTGCGTCTTGTTTTTTAGCACAGAAAATGTCCAAACCACCCTGGTGGACTCTAAGCTAGAGTTTGCCCATGTATCTTAAGTTTTGGTTATCGTCAAAAAAGGCGCGAAAACAGGCTCCGTTGGTGCATCAAATCCACTAGTTCGTACCCCAAATGTGCGTCTTGTTTTTTCGCACCAAACATGTCTAAACCACCCCAGTGGGCTCCAAACTTAAGTTTGCGCATGTATCTTATGGATTGGTCACCATCAAAAAAGGCGCAAAAATGTGTATTAAATGCACTGGTTCGTGCGCCAAAAGTGTGTTTTATTTTTTCGCACCGAACAGACTCTAAACTCAAGTTCGCGCATGTATCTTACGTTTTGGTCACCGTAAAAAAATTACGCGAAAAACCGACCCTATTGGTGCATTAAGTGCACTGGTTCGTGCGTCAAAAGTGTGTCTTCTTTTTTCTCACCGAACAAGTCCAAACCACCCCCGTGGACTCTAAACTCAAGTTTGCATATGTATCTTACGTTTTGGTCACCGTCCAAAAATTATGCGAAATCCGACCCTATAGGTGCATTAAGTGCACTGGTTTGTGCGCCAAAATTGTGTCTTGTTTTTCGCACTGAACAAGTCTAAACCACCCTGCAAGACTCCAAACTCAAGTTTGCGCACGTATCTTATGTTTGGTCACCATCAAACAAGGCACGAAAACGGGCCCCGTGGGTGCATTAAATGCACAAGTTTGTGCCGCAAAAATTCATCTTGTTTTTCACACCGAACATGTCCAAACAACCCCACGGACTCCAAACTTAAGTTTGCGAATGTATCTTATGTTTTGGTCACTGTCAAAAAACAACGCGAAAATGGGTCCCGTAGGTGCATTACATGCACTGGTTTGTGCGTCGAAAATGCGTCTTGTTTTTTTGCACCGAATGTGTCCCATCCACCCCAGTGGACTCCAAAATCAAGTTTACCCATGTTCTTATGCTTTGGTCGCCGTCAAAAAAGGCGCAAAAACGGGCCCCGTATGTGCATTAAATGCACTAGTTCATGCGCCAAAAGTGCGTCTTCTTTTTTCGCACCGAACAAGTCCAAACCACCCGTGGACTCTAAACTCAAGTTTGCGCATGTATCTTACGTTTTGGTCACCGTCAAAAAATTACTCGAAAACCGACCCTATTGGTGCATTAAGTGCACTGGTTCGTGCGCCAAAATTGTGTCTTGTTTTTTGCATCGAACAAGTCCAAACCACCTTGCAAGACACCAAACTCAAGTTTGCGCATGTATCATATGTTTTGGTCACCATCAAAAAAGGCACCAAAACGGGCCCCGTAGGTGCATTAAATGCACTAGATCATGCCCCAAAAATTCGTCTTCTTTTTCGCATCGAACATGTCCAAACAACCCCGTGGACTCCAAACTCAAGTTTGCTCATGTATCATATGTTTTGGTCACCATCAGAAAAGGCACAAAAACGGGCACTGTAGGTGCATTAAATGCACTAGTTCGTGCCCCAAAAATTTATCCTGTTTTTCGCACCGAACATGTCCAAACAACCCCGTGGACACCAAACTCAAGTTTGTGGATGTATCTTTTGTTTTGGTCACTGTCAAAAAAACAACGCAAAAATGAGTCCCGTAGGTGCATTACATGCACTAGTTTGTGTGTCAAAATGCGTCTCGTTTTTTTGCACCGAACGTGTCCCATCCAACGCAATGGACTCCAAAATCAAGTTTGCTCATGTTCTTATGCTTTGGTAGCTGTCAAAAAAGGCGCGAAAACGGGCTCCGTAGGTGCATTAAATGCATTGGTTCGTGCGCCGAAAGTGCGTCTTCTTTTTTTGCACCGAAAATATCCAAATAACCCAGATGGACTCCAAACTCAAGTTTGCGCTTGTATCTTATTTTCTGGTCACCGTCCAAAAACGGGGCCAAAACGAGGCCCGTAGGTGCATTAAATGCATTTGTTCGTGCGCTGAAAGGGCGTATCCTTTTTTTGCACCGTACATATCCAAATAACCCCAGTGGGCTTCAAAATAAAGTTTGCGCTTCTATCTTATTTTCTGGTCATCGTCAAAAAAGGCCTAAAACGGGCCTCGTAGGTGCATTAAATGCACTGTTTCTTACGCCGAAAGTGCATCTTATTTTGTTGCATCGAAAATGTCCAAACCAGATAGGTGGACTTCAAACTCAAATTTGTGCATGTATCTTATGTTTTGGTCACCGTAAAAAATGGCGCGAAAATGGCCTCGTAGGCGCATTAAATGCAATGTTTGTGCTTCAAAACTACGTCATATTTTTTCGCACCGAACATGTCCAAACCACTCCGAAGGACTCTAAACTCAAGTTTGCGCATGTATCTTATGTTTTGGTCACCGTCAAAAAACGGCGCGAAAAAGGGTCCCTTAGGTGCATTAAATACACTGGTTTGTGCACCAAAAATGCGTCTTGTTTTTCATACCGAACATGTTCAAACCACCCTGGTGGACTCCAATCTCAAATTTGTATATGTATCTTATGTTTTGGTCACGTCAAAAAATGACACAAAAACGGGCCCTATAGGTGCATTAAGTGAACTAGTTTGTGCCCCAAAAGTGCTTCTTGTTTTTTCGCACCTAACATGTCCAAACCATCGTGGTGGACTCCAATCTCAAGTTGGCGCTTGTAACTTATGTTCTGGTCACCATCAACAAACGGGGCGAAAATGGGTCCCGTAGGTGTATTAAATGCACTGGTTTATACGCCGAAAGTGCGTCTAATTTTTTTGCACCAAACATGTCCAATCCACCTCGGTGGACTGCAAACTCAAGTTTGCGCATGCTCTTATGTTTTGATCACCACAAAAAAATAGTACGAAAATGGCCTCTGTAGGTGGATTAAATGCAGTTGTTCGTGCACCAAAAATGCGTCTTCTTTTTTCGCACCAAACATGTTCAAACCACCCCGGTGGACTCCAATTTCAGGTTGGCACATATATCTTTTGTTTTGGTCATCTAAAAAAAGGCGTGAAAATAGGCCTTGTAGGTCCATTTAATGCACTGGTTCGTGCCACGAAAGTTCACCCTGTTCTTTTGCACCGAACATGTCCAAACAACCCCGGTGGACTCCAAACAAAAGTTTGCGCATGTATCTTATGATTTGGTCACCGTAAAAAAACAACACAAAAATAGATCCCGTAGGTGCATTAAATGCACTGGTTCGTGCATCAGAAGAGCGTCTTGTTTTTTTCGCACCGAACATGTCCAAACCACTTCGATGGACTCCAAAGTCAAGTTTGCGAATGTTCTTATGTTTTGGTCATCATCAAAAAACTGCGCAAAAACGACTAGCGTAGGTGCATTAAATGCTCTGATTCATGCACCGAAAGTGCGTTTTCTTTTTTCACACTGAACATACCCAAATAACCCTGGTGGGCTCCATACTCAAGTTTGCGCTTGTATCTTATGTTCTGGTCACCGTAAAAAAAAGGACAAAAATGGCCCTTGTAAGTGCCTTAAATGCATTGGTTCGTGCACCGAAATTGTGTATTGTTTTTTCGCATAGAACATGTCCAAACCACCCTGGTGGACTCCAAACTTAAGTTTGCACATGTGTCTTATGTTTTCAACACCTTCAAAAAATAGCGTGAGAATGGGCCCCGTTGGTGCATTAAATGTACAAGTTCGTTCCCCGAATGTGTGTCTTGTTTTTTCGCACCGAACATGTCCAAACCACCCTGGTGGACTACAAACTCAAGTTTGCGCATGTATCTTATGTTTTGGTCACTGGTTCTTGCGCTGAAATTGCATCTTATTATTTTGCACCGAACATGTCTAGACCACCCCAAGAGAGTTTAGGCTTCCTCTCTTGGTCCACGATCACCTTAGAGACCCAAATCTTCTTGATTGTCTACTTGTCATTTGGCAGTCCGAGCGGCTTAGCTTTCACCTTTCCATCTTTGGCCCTAAAAAGGTTGTAGTGCACATCTTCATGGAAAAGGTTAGCGTTAGGCATAATCTGAGGCTCGCTCACTTTGGGACAATTCTTGGAGCAGTGTCTATCACGGCAACACTTCTCACAAAGGTAGTCATCCGTCATAAGCGGGACTATCCAAGAGGGGATCTCATCTTCGTTACCAGTGATGTTGATAGAGAAAGGATATGATACTAGGCCCTTGTGATTATGGTTGTGGACAAGGTTCTGGTTTAGGATATCCTTTTGAATCTGTTTTCTTCTAGTAAGCCGCTCAAAAGCATCTATCACGGCCTCTCTCTCCTCGTTGAGGTTTGTGTATTTCTTCAAAATATATGACTAAATAGAAGTACTCTCCTCAGAGAGGGTCAGATTGCAAGAAGTAGAAACTTCAAGTAAATGCTTAGGAATGTTCAAGAGAGAGTTAAGATCAAGAGCCTCATGGGTGAGAACCAATGCCATATGCTTCTCAATTTGCTCTACGTGCTTCTTGAGAGACTCATAAGACTCACGTAGAATACCATGAGAGCGCTTTAGAGCATTGAGCTCACCCATAAGCTCCCAAACTCGGAATACCACTACTTCGTGCTCCTTGGTCACCACCTCAATCTTCTTAATCTTCTTGATGATAGTCTTGTTCGCCTTTTCCATAAAGAGGACTAGATTGTTGTAGCTAAGTCTATCATCCTTATCATCATAGTCCTCCTCTTCTTCAAGATTATCATCTTTGTCCACATAGCCCTCACAACTTTGGGCCATCAAGCATAGAGGTTGTCATGGTAGCTCATTGGTGGAGCTGGTCATAGCAATACCTGCAAATTCTTCTTCACTAGAAGAGGAGTCCGAATCATCATTATCGGTGAGGCACTCAACAACAATGTAAGCCTTGTGCGGGACTTCCTCTTCTGCTTGCTCTTGCTCTTCTCTTTGACGAAGAACTTCTTGAACCTTCTCTTGGGCTTGTGTTCTTCATCCTCACTCTTACTTGAAGCTTCTTTCTTGCTCTCTTTCTTGGGCTTGGGATACTCCTTAGCGAAATGGCCTTTCTGGCCACAATTGAAGCACCCAGAGTTCTATTTTTCGGATGAGGGTCTTCCTAACTTCTTCATTAAGAGCGCAAAGTCCTCATTGTCGCTCTCTTCATCCTCATCCTTCTCCACCTTGTTCTTCTTATTTTTCTTGTGTAAGGATCAAGGACACCGAGAAGAGGGTTGAATCGGTGGACTTATAGCACTAAATTCGCTACGAACTAAAAATAAAAGACTTGACCCCAACGGAAGCAAACCTAAACAAGTCTAGTAGGCCAAGACCCCTAACAATGCTAGTGATATAGAAATAACAACAAGCAAGCACTAGCACAATAGCCACCAAGAGGGATCAAAGAACAACCTATCACACTACTCAAACGGTAAATAAATGCGGTAAGTAAAGAGAGTGAGATAGAGAGTGCTCATTGATTTTTTTTGAGGTCTCGGAAGGTAGGCGCCTTCCTCTAATCCTCGTTGGACCACAAAGTCCCGGTCTCTCCCGTCATTCCCGAAACGATGCTCACAAGGGTACGCTTCACTTCTGAAGTGAAGACACCGGCGGCTCGATTGTCCTACACAATACCCAAGCGCTAGACCAAGCCTCCAAGTACTGTCCAATGACCCTCCTTCCTCCTCGGCAAGGGAAATACCCTCTCTAGAATCCATTCCATAGGACAATGGACTGTTCCATGCATACCTTCACCGGACCGTCCAGTGACTTTCACTTTTAGACTCCCAGAGACACCTTCTCTGGACTTCAGCTTCTGGCTCATCGGACAGTCCAGCCATTGCACCAACACACTATCCAATGACTGCTCTACGTCGACTCCAAAGAGCAACTCTCTGGACTGGCTCCTCCAGGGCTCACTGGACTATCCGGTGACCTCACCGCACTGTCCGGTGACTGAGTCTTCAGCTGATTCTTGAGCTTCGGACTTTGACTTCGCTTCCTCTGCCATCTTTAGTGCTTTCTGAGGATCTAAGGAGCATTCACACCCTTTAACATTTGTATGACAGGAGACAAATGACCTTACTCCCTTTATAGTACCGGTGTTCCTATGGACTCCTTAGCTAGTCCTTAGCTTTGGTCCACTGAAGCCTGGAAACTCCTCTTCTAGGGATCATCCTTGTCATCCACCGAGGAAGCCCACCATATTGATATAGAATTAGCGGGGTCATACCTGCAACACAACCGTTACCTATGGTTGTTCATTCAATCACCAAAATCAATTCATATCTTTTAGGGGACATCAAAGGTCATGAAGATTACAATCTCTCCCTTTTTGGTGATTGATAACAACCATAGTTCTCACAAACAATCCAAACAAGATGAAAGAAGATAGAGAACAAAATGCATCTCGAAAGATCACTCACCCACTTACCTTGATGACTCCTCAAAATTTTTTTGCAAGAGATCCCCTCCTTTGCCATGAGTAGGAAGCGTCGCTTTCCTTCGGTTCTCCACCTGTTTGGTAGCCCTCTCTCCCCCTTTGTCATCTAATCATCCAAAAAGATGGCACCGAGGAAGCAAATAGAGAGGGAGAACGCTGGTTGACAAAGAGTCGTGCACGATGGAGAATGAGACGAGAGCGCACATGCACAAAGGAACCTGCAAAACAGATAAAACATTAGGAGCCAAACACTCAGAAGCCATGGGTTAGATGCAAAATCGAGAGCATTTCAATGAGCTAAAAGAGTCGAATGAAACACAAGCTCATCAAAATGTCACGAAGAGCCAATGAAAACAGCCAAATAAGATCTAATGCCCTATCTACCCCTCCACGGCCTCCCCCTAGACAGCTAGCTCTCAGAACGGTACACCTCATGTCTCTCACCCAACTCCTACAGATGATCTAATCCTACGCTGCTGTTGCTAACTGGTCTCCTCCTAGCTGCTCAACATCGTCGAAAGCACTCAAGCCGTAGGAAGACGTCAGGGATGGCACCTTGCCCTCAACATTAGTTGGCTGATATGCACTGGAAGGGCTTGAGCTGCCTCCTCTGGAGAATATCTAGCCTCAACCAAGATATCTGCATCTAAAGCTCTGGGCTGCTTGGCAGTGGTGGCTGCTGGCTCTAACTATGAAGCCTCTAGCGGTGGCTCTGACAATGCTAACTCAGCAGTAGTAGCCTCAGAAGATAGAACCCTTGGAGCAAGAGGAGAACTACCAACTGTCCTCTCTGACTCTAATGTCGGTACTAACACTTTCGGCTCTGCTGAAGCAAAAAGTACCGACATAGAGTACAAAGAAACTGGAGAGAACTGAGAAGATGTAACAAGAACACTAACCCCTCCAGTAGTCATGACTGTGCTAGCTGCCCCAAAAAGTACGAATGGTGCAAGCGGGGTTGAGAGCAGTGTAGTGAATGTGGACTGCTGCTGCTGCTGACTCTGACTCTGTAGCTCAGATGTGAAGGCTGGCACTGAATAATACTAAGGTTGAGGTGCAGTAGGCTGGAGCTGAGAAGGCTCGCAGCGTAGTCATCAAAAACGCTGGAAGAACTGACATACCAGTCCCCTGGAGATATGACGCTATAGCTCTGAATCTGGTAGACATATACAAAATAGCCGCTGCCATCTCCAACTGGGAGCATTGCGACCTCATAGAACTCTTTGTCCTGCCGTCTCCTCTCCTCTGCAAGCTCCCTCTCAATCGAAGACGCTCCTCAATGTGGTGGCGCTCGAGGCGGATCCTCTCCTCGAACTCGGCTCTCTCTCGACGCATGTGCTCAAGCTGCTCCTCTCAGAATCTCCTCTGCTCCTCTTGCTCTGCCTGAAGAGCATCTAACCTAGCAACAAGAGTAGGGTCAAGTGTAGCACGAGAGAGACCTCCCAGCACCTGACTGTGCTCCCTCCGGAGACTCAGTGTCAACATCCTCTGGGCCTGTGGTGTCCTCTCCTCCAGGGGTGCTCTGAGAAGCTGAAACTCGTAGAACCCTAGAGTAGGATAGCTCAGCTAGACTGAAGGAGGTGATGATCTCTGGCAACGCTGGATACTCCTCCTCAGTCATCACTCTGGCTCTCCTCATTCTCAGGCATATGTTGTGGGCAAAAGGTAACTGACACTCCAATCCCCTCATATACCACATCCTTAGTCTGAGCAAGCAGCAAATCTGTCAAGTCAAAGATCTCATGTCTCAGCAGAAAGCACACCAGCCACTGATGCATTATGATGACTCGCTCTCTGTAGCCAACACGAGGCGCTACCGACCTCCCAAGAAACTCTCTCAGCATGTGCCTCAAGTAGTGCTCCCCATGAGGTGGTGGGAAGGCAATACTCATCCTCTCATCATTAGGCTCTATCCCTCTAAATGGTCTGAATGACGGTGAGAAATCGGGATAAGCCAAATTGTGGATCCGTGTCTCTGATGATATAAACTCAAGAGCTGTCAAGATATCAGACATCTCAAACCGGTGTGGCTCCCCTCTATACATGAACCAAAGATATGAGCGATCTGGAGAGATCAACAGTGAGGCGTAAAACTCAAGTACCACATCCTCACTTTACCTCATGGGCTGGGTGACCAAATCTGACATACCTGAGAGATAAGATATATGCTCATCCATGTCAACCCCAGCTCCCCTGCTCAGTGCCTCCAAAGAATAGTGACGATGAGCTGCAAGCACTGAGCTCTTGTCCTTAGCTGCATGCTGCCTCGTGTAGGCCTCGTAGATCCTCCGCTGGAGTACCATCCAAAACTGACCAGCATTTGCATGTCTCCTAGCGGGGACCCAAGCAGTGAAGTCTACTCTCCTCTTGGCCTTGATGGCTGGGTCCTTCAGCTTCAGCAAGTCAACCTCAACCTCAGCAACCCTTCCCATGGCCTGACGAGCTCTCTCGGCTCTAGCTGTACAAACCTCACGATTCTCGACTGCCTACTAACAGGAGCTCTCCGCGGCTGCGCATCTGCCACTAGAGGAGTGGTCGCCACTCTCTGACGGGTCGACCTCCTCAACTCGCCCTGGGACTAAGTGCTACCAATCCTCAAAGCACCAGGCCTCCTATGTGGAGGAACGTCAACATCCGCTGCAGCTAGAGCTCTGTCCCACTCAGGGTCGCCTGTCCTCTGCTTTTTCTTCTTCTCAGGCTCTACGGCCTTGCTCTTCCCCTTCTCTTCTGAACTCGATCTCTGCCTGCCTATTCTGCCAACTATCACTGAAAGCTCAACTCCTAGAAGCACTGATCAGCTGACACTGTATGATAGGATTAAGCGCTTGGCTCTTAACCTGTCCAAGAGAAACCACTGGACTAACAGAGAGTTCTGGACTGTCGTTGAAACTGTCCTGATCCACTGTCCAACTATCACTACGCCACATAGGAATAAAATATAGGTTGTAAGCACAAAAGGTGAGCAACTCTAAAAGAAGTCCTGGCAATGGAATCAAGGACATATCACCGATCAAATAAAGCAAATAAGCACAACGGTGATATCAACAGACTAATGCCACCATTCATAATATAGCAATGCAACCAAATTGTGACACTAGCGACAAGAGACTCAATGTCATACTAAAATATGCAAATCACTAAGTACGGGAATTTTCAACTAATCACGTCAATTGGCAATAAAAGGTGAAACCTGTAAGCAATTAATTAACAAACAAGGCATGCGGGGCATTTCCAATGAAATGCAAGAGATAGAACTCAATATACCACAGGAGAAGTGCCGAAAAGTGCTGAAGAACTCGCCGAAGATGAGCCGATCACTCCAAAGCTTAAACCCCACAAGGGTTTTCGAGAGGCACATGGTGACGGCTTGGTGGATGCACGCCGAGGACAAGCAAAGGCAGTGCGAGCTCGCTCTGGTGGCTGGGCTCGTCGACGAGCAGGAGCTGTGCAAGCGGCGGTGAGGCGGCGCTAGGGCGGTGATGCTCGGCGAAGCTAGGGCACGCAGGCGAGCGAGAGCACGGCGAGGCAGGGCTGTGCAGCGACACAAGGCGGAACAAGTAGCCCAGGCGTGAGGCACGGCGATGGCCGGAAGCAGGGAAGCACGTGGCGGCGGAGCACGGTGAGCAGGCGGCGCACGACGGAGGGGATCATCGATGAAGGCGGTTGGCTCGAGAGAAAACCCGCACGAAGAGAAGTGAACAGAAAGGTACACGTGCGGTTAGGTCATAATTAAATCAACGGCCGAGATTAAAAGAGATCAAATTGGATGGCCGAGATTTCATCGATCAAGGAGATCACTGGACTGTCCGGTCTAAAGAGTTTGTTCAGTGACTAAGAAAGTCCGGACTGTTCGGTGTCTAGAGAATTCCAATTCCAGAGAGGCACCCGCTTTCTCTTCCAGTCACTGGACTGTCTGGTGATATCGTCAGAACGTCCGATGTCTATCCAATTCTTCCAAGTGACTGATCCAAAAGATATAGTCATCGGAATGTCTGGTGAAGGCACCGGAATGTTCGGTGACCTCAAGGATTACCAGAATCAAGGAATTTCTTTTCAGACCTTAAGTAGCCTCACCAAAGAACCAAATAAACACCACACTTATTTAGAAAGGGGACTCTCAAACACTCCTTTGCAAATAGATAACTCACGAAGAGTTCAGCATTTTCGTAAATCACAATTAAGATCAAGCGATAAAAACCAAAACAAGGAGGCCCAAAAAGGGAATGTATGAACCCTTTGATCATGATCCACGAAAATAGATGTTAGAGACCGTTAAGCACAGGGTTCAATGGGCATGAAGCTCACAATTTTTCTTTGGTTTCTGTTTCCGGAGTATGTGAATCTATATGAACAATGTAGTCGCTTTCTCCATAGAGTAACACGCCTCCTCAGTGGTTTTCTATATGCAATGCATACAAACAAGCTAGTCTAATGCAACATAATTTAAAGCATGCCATTTAGATGCAAGCAAATTAAGGACATTGCATAAAGTAACCTATTCGGTGCCAAGTTCATCTCAAGCTTATTCACCATATGCCTGCCGCTTTACCTTAAGATAGCCAAACCACATTCTCAAGCACTTCCCCCATGCATATGAATATCTTAAGGTGGTTAGGCATCGATCTAATTTTTTGTTCGTTTCTTTTATCTTTTTACACATGATGTATGATAGTACAAACATCTAGTCCACGAAGGAGTCCTATCTACCATGCATTTCAAGAAAAAAAACCTACTCTATTATGTAAAAGAATAACCTCCTTGAAGAGTAGATTGGCGTTGTGGCTCGATCGACATGTGGTGGACTTCAAGGATCTTCAATTTGCTTCAGAATCCACCACCTAGGCCCCTTCACTTCTTCTTGGGAACCCAAGAGTGCTTTGGCTTCCTCTCTTGGTTCACAATCACCTTAGGGACCCATATCTTCTTGATTTTTCTCTTGTCATTTGGCGGTTCTAGCGGATAGGCCTTCACTTTTCCATCCTTATCCCTGAAAAGCTTGTAGTGCACATCCTCATAGAAAAGGTTAGCGTTAGGCATAATCTTAGGCTTGCTCACCTTTGGACAATCTCTGGAGTAGTGACCATCAAGGCAACACTTCTACAATAATAGTCATCCGCCATGAGCGGGACTATACATTCGAGGATCTCATCTTGGTTGCCAATGATGTTGATAGAGAAAGGATATGGTCCTAAGCCCTTGTGATTGTGGTTGTTGATGAGGTTCTTGCTTACAATTTCCTTTTGAATTTGTCTTTCTCTAGTAAGCTGCTCAAAAGCATCCATCATGGCCTCTCTCTCCTCCTTGAGCTTCGTGTATTCCTTTAAAATAGATGGCTCAAGAATAGAACTCTCCTTAGAGAGGGTTAGATCATAAGAAGTAGAAGCTTCATTTAAATGCTTAGGAGAGTTAAGGAGAGAGTCAAGATAAAGAGCTTCATGGGTGCGCACCAATGCATTATGCTTCTCACTTAGTTCTACGTGCGTCGCATTGAAATCCTCACAGGACTCACGTGGAACACCATGAGAGTGCTTAAGTGCATTGAGCTCCCCCTCAAGCTCTCGAACTCAAAATACCTCCACTTCATGCTCCTTGGTCACAACTCGGTCTTTTTGGACTTTTTGATGATAGTCTTGTTGGCCTTCTCGAGGAAGAGAACAAGATCATTGTAGCTCGGTCCATCATCTTCATCATCATAGCTCTCCTATTCTTCCTCAAGATCATCTTCCTCATCAATGAAGCCCTCACAACATCAAGCCAACAAGCATAGTGAAGGTGGTGGTAGCTCATTAGTGGAGCTAGTCATGGCAATACCCGCGAGCTCTTCTTCACTAAAAGATGAAGAGTTCGAATCATCATCAGTGAGCCACTCACCAACACTGTAAGCTTTTTGTGGGGACTTCTTATCCTCCTTGCTCTTGCTCTCCTTATTGACAAAGAACTTCTTCTAGAATTTACTCAGTGGCTTGCGTTCTTCATCATCACTTTCACTAGAAGCTTCTTTCTTGCTCTCCTTCTTGGGCTTGGGACACTCCTTAGCGAAATGGCCTTTCTTGTCACAATTGAAGCACTCAGAGTTACTCTTGAAAGATGAGGGTTCCCTTGCGAAATAGCTTATTCATCAAGAGCACAAGATCCTCATTATCACTCTTCTCATCCTCATCTTCCTCCACCTTCTTCTTCTTGTTTTTGCCATTTATTGATTCTTGATCAACTTGTAGGACAAGATTCTTGGGCAATTGAGAGTCGGTGGAGCTGCCCAACATGTACCCCTCATAGGGCGTGAGCTTGCCTAGCATGATGTCAACGGTGAGACTAGCCAAGTTGGCTTGGAAGAGACACGTGACGATGGAGTGGTAGCTAGGCGGCAATATCCTCAAGAGCTTCCTCCTGATCTCCACATCATTAATTTTGTCTTTGAGGCCCAAAGCGTTGATATCCTCCACCAGTACATGCAAGCGAGAATAAACATCATTAGCTTTTTTTTGAGGTTGCATGATGTTGGAATCATATTTGTTCTTAAGAACATAGTAACGCCCTTCCTAGGCCTCAAAGGAGCCCTCACAGATGTTTTGCAGTTGGGTTCATATCTCATGTGCAGTGGAGGATGCATTGATTCTAGAAAAGATATTTTTAGAAATGCATCCAAACATGGCATTCTTGGCCTTAGCATTGTGTTTAACGAAAATTGGATCAAGTCTCTCATTCGCATTTGTAGCATTGCTAGTAACATGGCATGCTTTCCCATCGATTGACTCTAGATAGGCTTGCATGCGAGCCTTCCAATAAGAGTAATCGTCCCCCATCGAATACGGACGGAGTCTCCATCCTGTTCGGCATCCTTACTCGAATACGGACGGAGTCTCCATCCTGTTCGGCATCCTTACTCAAAGCAATAAAGCCCAAAAATGAGCACTTGGCTCTAATACACTTGTAAAGATCAAGGACACCGAGAAGAGGGGTTGAATCTGTGGACTTATAGGATTAAATTTGCTACAAACTAAAACTATAAGACTCAATCACAATAAGAACAACCTATGCAATTCTAGGAGGCCAAGACCCCTAATAATGCTAGTGGAAAGTAAATACAACAAGCAAGCACTAGCACGATAGCCACCAATAGTAATCACAATGCAACCTATCAACTCTACTCAACAATATGAATGCGGAAAATAAATACTGATTTTTCTCAAGGTCTTGGAAGGTAGATGCCTTTCCATAATCCTCGTTTAACCACTCTCGTCAGACTCTTGGTTTCTCTCGTCGTTTTTGGAACGATGCTCACAAGGGTACGCTTCACTACTAGAGTGAAGACACCGGTGGCCAGGCTGTCGCACATAATACCTAAGCACTAAAGCGAGCCTCCAAGGCTCGGGCGCTCACTCTTGGTGTCCCTTTTGAATGGGGGACCTAAAACCGTCACAGACATGGCATCGTCTTCCATAATCTTCTTGGAAGCTCTAACATCAACTCCTAGCTGTTCTAGGCTGCTAAGATCAAGAGTAATAGGCAAAGATCACTCCTCTCAAGACCCACAAGCTCCAGAAGTGTATCAATGCTCCCTATCACTCTCCTACTCGCACCAAATATCTCTAATCTTGCAATGTGCTCTCTTGGTGGTGTCCCTTGGCCTCTCACAACTTATCTCCAGCACTTCTGATCAAGGGCACACAGGAAAACGTCCCTCTCCACTATTTAAATAGGCTCCAAGCCCAAAAGAAACCATTGGGACGTGATGTCATAAAGCTGACTGCTTTATGCAATCACCGAACTGTTCGGTGACTTTGACCACCGGACTGTCCGGTGACCCTCCTTTCTCCTCGGCCAAGGAAACACCCTCTTTAGAATCCATTCCATAGGACATCGGACTGTTCGATGCATACCTTCCTCGGACAGTCCATTGACTTTCACTTTTGGACTCCCAAAGACACCTTCTCCGGATTTCACCTTCTGGCTCACTGGACTATCTGATCGTTGCATCGGCGAACTGTCCGATGACTGCTCCACGTTCACTCTAGAGAGCACCTCTCTTTGGACTGGCTCCTCTAGGGCTCACCGGACTGTCCGGTGACTAAGTATTCAGCTGGTTCTTGAGCTCTGGTTTTTGACTTCGCTTCCCCTGCCATCTTTAGTTCTTTTCGAGGATCTAAGGAGCATTCACACCTTCTAACACTTGTATGAGAGGAGACAAATGACCTTACCCGCCTTAATAGTATCGCATTCCTATAGACTCTCCAGCTAGTCCTTAGCCTTGGTCCATCGAAGCCCGGCAACTTCTCTTCTAAGGATCGTCCTTGTCATCCACCGAGGAAGCCCACCATATGGATGTAAAATTAGCGGGGTGGTACCTGCAACACAACCGTTACCTATGGTTGTTTATTCAATCACCAAAATTAATTCATACCTTTTTGAGGATTTCAAAGGTCATGAAGCTTACATCTTGCCATTGGGAGATTCTTCAACTTGAAGTGCAAGGTTCTTAGGCAATTTAGTGTTGGTGGAGGTGCCCAACATATACCCCCTCTTAAGCCATGAGCTTGCCAAGCATGACATCCACAGTGAGAGTAACCAAATTGGCGTGAAAGAGACATATGACGATGGCATTGTCGCTTGGCGACAACAACCTTAAGAGCTTACTCATGATCTCAAAATGTTCAATTTTGCTCTTAAGGCCCAAGGCGTTGATCTTCTCTACCACTACATGCAAACGAGAGTAAACATCGTTAGCTTTTTCATGAGGCAACATAAAGATAGAATCATATTTGTTCTTAAGAATGTAGTAATGCTCTTCCTTGGCCTCAATGGAGCCCTCATGTATGTTTTGCAATTGATACCATATTTCATGAGCGGTACAAGAACCATTGATTTTAAAAAACACGTTCTTAGATATGCACCCAAAGATAGCATTATTGGCCTTTGCTTTCCCATCGAATACGGGTGGATTCTCCATCTATTTCGCATCGTTATTCAAGGCGGTGAAGCCCAAAAATGAGCACTTAGCTCTGATACCATTTGTAAGGATGAAGGATACCGAGAAGGGGCGTGAATCAGTGGACTTATAGGACTAAATTCGCTACAAACTAAAACTATGAGACTCAATCACAATAAGAACAACCTATGCAATTTTAGGAGGCCGAGACCCCTAACAATGCTAGTGGAAAGTAAAGACAACAAGCAAGTACTAGCATGATAGCCACCAAGAGTAATCACAAAGCAACCTATTAACTCTACTCAACAATATGAAATGCGAAAAGTAAAGAGCGATTTTTTTTAGGTCTTGGAAGGTAGGTGCCTTCCCCTAATCTTTGTTGAACCACTCCCCTCAGACTCTTGGTTCCTCCTGTCATTCTCAGAACGATGCTCACAAGGGTACGCTTCACTCTTGGAATGAATACAACAGTGACCAGGCTGCCGCACATTATACCCGAGCACTAGAGAAAGCCTCCAAGGCTCGAGCACCCACTCTTGGTGTTCCTTTCGAATGGGGGACCCAAAATCACTCACAGACATGGCGTTGTCTTCCAAAATCTTCTCGAAAGCTCTAACATCAACTCCTAGCCGTTCTAGGCTGCCAAGACCAAGAGTAATAGGCAAAGATCACTCCTCTCAAGCCTCACAAGCTCTAGAAGTGTATCAATGCTCTCTGTCTCTCTCCTACTAGCATCAAAGATCTTCAATCTTATCTTATGCTCTCTTGATGGTGTTGCTTGGTCTCACACAAGTTTGCTCCAGCAATTTAGACCTCAAGCACACGGTAAAACATCCCCCTCCATGGTTTATATAGGCTTGAAACCCAGAAACAACCATTGGAATGTCATGTCATATTGTTGTCTGCTTTATCCAATCACTGGACTGTCCGGTGACTGCTTTCATCGGACAGTTCGGTAACTTGTCTTCTTGCAGACTAGAGAAACAACATCTCTAGAATCCATTCGATGTGATACCGGAATGTCCGGTGCATACGTTCACTGAACTATCCGGTGACCACCTCATTTGAAATTCTAGAGACACCTCTTTTGGACTTTAGCTTCTGGCTCACTGGACTGTCCGATCACGGAACCACCGAACTGTTCGATGACTCCTTCACCTAGACTCCAGAGAGCACCTCTCTCTGGACTAGCTCCTCCAGAGCTCATCAGACTGTCCGGTGACTTCTTCTTCAACAGAACTTGGGCTTCGGTCTTCGACTTCGCTTCCTCTGCCATCTTGATAGGACTTAAGTGCACGATTTTTCGGTGAGGTGATAACTATCAATTTGGTAGAGTCGACCTTCACGATCCGACTACAAACGAATGGGTCATGTGCGCCTTAGCAATCTTAGAACTAACTCCGAATAATTTTTGTCAGTGTCAGACAACAAGATCAACCTGATCATGAAGATCAATTCCTGCAAGCAATCAAAGAACAAGCAAGAACAAGATGTGACAAACCAGAATCTTTCAAATGTGGGGTTCTCAAAAGCTGTCTAACAAGTGATCGTTGGACACAGCTGAACATCAAAAATTTTGCACAAGAGCTAAACTATAACAAAAGAAAACCCATGTGTTCTTGGTGGCGGTTGGAAATTTAAATATGGTGGAGGACAACCTGGGGGTGCTAGGGTCATCCTCAAACCCTACGACGCGCTCCTAATAGGCTCAACTTGATACACAGGCCAACGACGCAAGTTGGGGTGACGCAGCACCGTCTGTGTTAAAATGACGGCAGACACTTACTCCTATATTGTACAAAGATGGGGCCAAATCCATTTGAATGTAGACTTCATGGGCTTTCTAGAATGTACTTAAACACCCAAATTGGATTCCATATGAAGTTGTGTCTTCTGTTTCAAGTTTATACTTTTTTGCAGTCTAAATCCACCGTGTGTGAATATTTCCATTGAGGTCTTCATTAGAAGGTTTGATGTTCACATCATCCTCCCCCACTTAAATTAGAGTCATTCTCGACTCAAGTTCAGATTGCAAAACCGCCACTCTACAATGCCCTCCTAAAATCATGAAAGGAGGAGGTCATGGGGGTATGTATGTGATCTCATCATCCTCTCCTATTTGATTTGGAGTTGTCTTCGACTCAAGTTCAGATTGTAGAATCGCCACTCCATGGTGCCTTCCAGAAATCTTGAAGTGTGGCGGCCATGGGGATACTCTGATGCGGTCAAGTAGTGCAACAAAGATCTCATCATTCTCCCCTTCTTTATAGCATGCCGTCCTCAGCTTGATCTAGTGGTCGGCAAAATTTTTTGCTGTCATGTTGGGACAAGTGATGAGCACGTACCTTGGCCACAACAACAACTTCTTCTTCATGAGCTTCTCCTATTGATAGATCACAAAAGTAGAGAAACTTTGATAGTGCATGATGTTGTTTGATCTTGTTTTTGCGTTTCAAAAGGGTATTTTAGATTAGTAAATATGAATACTTTAGACACTAAGAAATCTCCAATGTTATCATATTTGCCAATTACATGAAAAATGCAATAGCTAAAACATTGCAAACTGCAATTGTGAAATAATCTCTTCTCTAAATAATTCGGTTTACATGGAACATCAAATTCAATATAACCTAAAGAAGTTAAAAAAAGATTTGACCTCCAACTTTTCGGCATTAATATCAGTGCAATGAATAGACCTATTCTGAACATGTGTAGTCAATACCAACATTTTCAACACCATACACTAGTTGTATTTTTGGGATGAGCAAAACTTGTTCACCTAGCTTGATACAATCATAGAACAAATGTGCATTATGAAACAGAGCATAAGTCATTGGAGGCTTAACTAAGCATTGCAAAACACTAGTATGAGCATTGGAAAATTGCAGTTCAGCACAAGCAACATGAGAGGATCGAGATGCGGTGAGGGACTCACAGTGTTTCATTTTTTTTACTCTCCTAGAATATTTTAGTCGCCACACAAGCATCATTATCTATTATTTCAGCAACTAGATCAACGTCCTCTTCAACTTTATTCTCACTCTCTTGCATGATGTTAGGCATAAGACAAAAAATAGAAAAGTGCTCTCTATCTAGTTGTGATGTTTTAGTGAGAGATATAATATCATACAACTCCGATTTATCACATTCTCCTTGTGACAAATGCATATCAGCAATACATTTCACAAATCTGAGATGGTGATTATTCATTGTTGAATCTTTAGATGATAAAAGCTTATTTTCAGCATTACAAGCAAGCAAAAACAAGTGAGAGATTGAGTAGTAAGTTTTAGAGATGATCAAATTTTGGATATTAGAATTTAGACCTTTCAAAAACCTATTCATTGTATCTTCTTGACATTCATCTAAGCCACCAAACATGACACAAACCTTAAAGTCATGAAAGTATTCCTTAAAATTCATACTATCCATCTTCAAGTTATCTAATTTGGCAAGCAAATAATCAACATAATATGTGGGAACAAAAACAACTCTAAAATATCGTTTGAAGTCTTTCCAAGATTCTAGAACTTCATTGTGCCTACACAGATATTTCCATTCATGCAAAGCACGTTCAATCAAAACACTAGAGGCAATATAAATCTTTTCTTTCTCAGAAAAGTCATGTTCATCAAATTTTTTTTCTACATTCAGCTTCCAATCAATGTATGCATAAGGGTCAAATTTACCTACAAAAGAAGGTATTGATGATATGATTACATGCAAAATATCGTTTACCTTATGTCGAAGCATCTACACATCTTGGTGGAGGTGTCAGCCACAAGCTCTCTTTTCTTGATTGTGCCTATCATGGTTAGCAAACAGCAAAACAAATTGGCAAAGAGAGGTTGAGTCACACTCTACTTCTCTCATGTCTGCTCAACCAAGTTCTTACTTGTTCTTGCCAAGCAGGGGTGATCCGCAATTACCTGTGTTAACCAACAGAGATTGGATGGTGCGATTGCCAGAGACACAAAATATGTTTGCTGTTGTAATCTATGGAGCTCAAACAGTTTTAATTTGTAGCAAAGATTAGCACAATCAAATCAGCAAATACAAAGTTGAATAATTGTTCAACAACGGTACAGTGCTGGTCCTAGGCTAAACCCAGCTAAAGACGCGAGCCTAGATAAAAAGGTAGTAACACAAATGACGCAAAATGCTCAGGACAGCCGCAACAACAACTAACTTTTCTTCTCCCTTTTTTTGATTCTTTTATTTTATTTTGCTGCTTCTTTTTTTTCTTTTCCTTTCCTTTCTTCTCTTTTTTGTGTCCTATTTTTTTGGAAGGAATGAAAACAGATATAAAAAATGCAGATAGCATAAATTAGATCTCTTTCGTGATTGCGACGCGCTGGGGTCGAATATTTTGGCAAGTGTGGATCCGTTGAAAAGATAACACGGAGACCTTTCCAGATTGTGCAAAAACATTCCAACCAAACAACAGATCACGGAGATATGGTTATTTTCTTCCACACCAAAATCTAGTAACTGAATATGTTATTTCAACAAACTTGGATCTGGATTGATTTCTTGCTTCTATTGTAGGTTTGAGCCAAGGACGTGACAAGAACTCAAAACTCCAATGGATTAAATGCTAAGACCATCAACACGACACGATGATGCAAGCATGAATTCTACAACGCAAATCACCGAAAAGAGTGATGCAACGGCTCAAAGGTCTAGGACAGTGGGAATGATTCACGATTTTTTTTGTTTCACTTTTACGTGGACAACGGAATATAAATAAAACTATAAAAAGCAGAGTAGATCTCACCGAGCAACCTAGGAAGCTGATACCACTTGATAAGAGAAGAGGTGCCCGATCTTTTGGTGAGGTGATAACTATTGATTTAGTGGAGTCGACACTCATGATCTGACTACAAACCAATAGGTCGTGTGCGCCTTAGCAAACGCAGAACCAACTGCAAATGGTTATTGACCGTGCTGGACAGCATGATGAACTTGATCACTAAAATTAATTCATGCAAGCAATTAAAGAACAAGCAAGAACAAGTGGTCGTTGGACATAACTGAAGATCAAAAAATTTGCACAAGGGCTAAACTATAACAAAAGAAAATCCAATTGTTCTTGGTGGCGGCTAGACCTAAAAATAGGGTGGAGGATGACCAGAGGGTGCTGGGGTCATCCTCCACTTGATACACGACCAACGGCCCAAGTTTGTGTGACGCAGCACTGACTTCGATATAGTACAAAGATAGGGCTGGATCCATTTGAAAGTAGACTTCATAGGCTTTTCAGAATGTACTTAAACACCTAATTGGATTATATATGAAGTTGTCGCTTCTGTTGCAAGTTTGTACTTTCTGTAGTTCAAATCCACCATATGTAAATATTTCCATTGAAGTCCTCATCAGAAGGTATGATATCCACATCACATCTTTAGTGCTTTTTGAGATAACAAAGAGCATTCATACCTCCTAACACTTGTATGACATGAGATGAATGACTTTACCCTCCTTAATAGTACTGACGAGACTATAGACTCTCTAGCTGGTCCTTAGCCTTGGTTCTTGGGCGCCCGAAACTCCTCTTCTAGGGATCATCCTTTGTCATCCATCGAGGAAACCCACCATGATATAGAGATTTGCGGGGTGGAACCTACAATCACAACCGTTACCTATGGTGTTCATTCAATCACCAAAATCAATTTATACCCTTTAGGAGGTCATGAAGCTTACACCCGTGAACATCAACTTAATCACCAAGAACCAAGGAGAAAACCAACCAGGAGATAGAGTCGCACAGGCTGGCTTCGGATCGCAGGACAGCACCAACTCCTAACGCCTCCCATGACTTCATACGGGCTCTGTTTTTTGCACTCAAGTAATTTCTAGAAAGCCTATCAAGTCTACTTTCCAACGGATCTGACCTCACCTTCATACAACATCAGAGTCAATGCCAATCAATATTTTGTTACAGAAGATGTTGCGTCACCCCAACACGGGCCGTTAGCCTGTGTATCCAGTTGAGCCCATTAGGGGCGCTTCCTAGGGTTTGAGGATGACCCCAGCACCCTATGGTCACCCTCCACCCTATTCAAAAGGCTTTAGCCACCACCAAAAACACTTGGGTTTTGATAGATTGAAGTTTAGCCACCGCTACTTCGCTTACAGCGCACATGTCAACCAAACCGCCCGTCTTCTTGCCATCAGAACTCCACCTTTTGTTGTTTCAGATTGAACTCATATTTTTATTTAGCAATTCATTGCTTGTTCATCTCGTTCATGCTTGTTCTACAATTGCTTGCACGACGAGTGCCCTTGTGGCTGGTTAATCGCGCTTACCCTCTAGAATCGGTGTATCGGTCGCTAAGGCATAAGGTTGTGGACAGTTATAGTCAGGCCGTGAATGTCTCTTCCTTCTACCAATCATGATTACCATCTCCATCGAAAGATTGGGACTAAACCTCGCATCACTAGGACAACGGGAACGAATAAGTATTTTTTTTCTTGGCTTTTATGTGGACAGTAGGAATATGAATGAAACTACAAATGAGAGGGGATAAATCTTATCGAACCTAAAATCTGATACCATTTGATAGGACATGATAACCCAAGTGTTCTTAGTGTTCTTAGTGGTGGCTGGTACCTTTGAGTAGGGTGGAGGACGACTAGGGGGTGCTAGGGTCATCCTCAAACCCTAGGATGCGCTCCTAATGAGCTCAACTTAATACATCGGCCAACAACCCAAGTTGGAGTGACGCAGCACCTTCTATATTAAAACAATGATTAGTGCTGACTCCGTTATGGTATAAAGATGGGGCTTGATTCATTCGAAAGTAGACTTCATGGGCTTTATAGAATGTACTTAAAAATCCAAATTGGATTTTATATAAAGTCGTGGTTTTGTTGCAAGTTTGTACTATTCTGAAGTCCAAATCCACTCTGTGTGAATATTTTCACTGAAGTCCTCGTCAGAAGATATGATGTCCACATTACAACCTTTCCACATCGATCGTTATTGGAATCCATGGTACGAGCACCTTCGATTCCATCAATTTCCCGAGTTTCACCCAGAACCTAGTTCTTGCACCAGAATCTAAATTACTCCCTCATGCTTGAGCACACCAAAATCTAATTTACTCACTCATGCTTGAGCTTTTTGAGTAATTCTTGTTCGAATAGCTTTGTGATTTCCTAAGGAAGCTGTGGTCCAAATTTTGTGACGTTTGGAGGTCGTTTGATCTGGTTTCCTTGTTTTTCCTTGAGTTGCAGGTGTGCGGAGTATGCGGTAGCCGGACCATCCAGCACGCTACCGGACTATCTGGTAGAGTGCACTTTTGGAGTTTAGAAACCTCCTTTTTGAGTTGGATTTACTTGGTTTTGTCCCGGTAGTTGACTTAATCTTTTGGATCAGTTCTAGGACAAATTCATCACTAGTTGGTGTGATTAATCTTTGTGATTCAAGTTGAGAGGCGCGTTGGGTTGTTTTTGGGACATAGGCCAAGTTCTTGAGTAGAATTTCATTAGCTCCCATTCAACTCCCTCCCGTCGCCTTATTCGGTCCTTGAAGGTATGACAAGGAGCCTGTTAGAGGAGGTGCACTTTGGCTTATGAAACCAAGTTAGAAGGCATCACCTCGGTAGCACCTGGGTGCCCCTGGAGTAGTCCGATGGAGTGGTGCAACGAGAATTAGGGGAAGGCACCATCCTTTCGAGACCTTGAGAAAAATTGCTAATTATTTCTTTCTCTCTCCTTTCTTTCCACATTTACCTTTTTGCGACTAGTGTGATAGATTGCCTTGATATTCCTCACGTCAAATAACTTACCTGCTTGTTTGATAGTTGTTCTTCTTGTAGTTATCCTTGCTATCTTTTGTACCTAGTGGTATCCTAGCTTGTTTGCTTAGTTGTTCTCTTGCTAGAATTTGCTTGCTAGATTGCTAGACAGTAGGAAAAGTTCAAAAGTTTTAGTATTGTTAGTGCCCGATTCAACCCCCTTATCAGTCTCTTGATCTGTTCTAGTGGTATCAGAGTCAAGTGCTCAATTTGAGGCTTAATTGCCTTTGAGTTGTGATTGGGAATGATGGAAACAAGTTCTTCATCGATGTCAGGTAGTGTGATGTGAGGTTTGGTCTCGATCTTTCAATGGAGATGATAATCACGATTGGTGGAAGGAAGCGACGTTCACGGCTCGACTACAATTGTCCAATTTCAAAGGGTGAGAGCGAATGTGTGGAGCGCAATCAACAAGCCACGAGCACTCGTCCTGTAAGCAATCATAGAACAAGCAAGAATAAGATGAACAAGCACTAAATTGGTAGATAAAAATATGAGTTCAATCTGAAACAACAAAAAGTGGCGTTCCAATGGCAAGAAGACGGGTAGTCTAGTCGACACGCGCGCTGCAAGCGAAGTAGCGACGGCTAAACTTCAATCTATCAAAACTAAGTGTTTTTAGTGGCGGTTGAGGCCTTAAACTAGGGTAGAGGACGACTAAGGGGGTGCTGAGGTCGTTCTCAAACCCTAGAACGCTCCTCTAATAAGCTCAACTCAATACATAGGCCAACGGCTAAAGTTGAGGTGACACAGCATCTTTTTTAATAAAATGTTGATTGTCACTCACTCCGATGTTAAATGCAGGTGAGGCTAGATTCGTTGAAAAGTAGACTTGATAAGCTTTTTAAGAAGTACTTGAACGTGCAAAACGGAGCCCGTACGAAGTTTCATGGCAAGCGATAGAAGTTGGTTCTGTCTGGCAATACCAATCCACCTTGAGCGACTCCATCTACTGGTTGGTTTTCTGTAATATCTCTAATATTTTAATAAATTTAAATGTTGATAAAAAAATTATAAAGTTGACAAAAAAATTGATTTTTTAAACCATTGCTCCTATGGAAGATCCAAAACCATGGATGCATAAATCTCGTCAAAACGATTCAATTTCACTACTCATGCACTAGATTCGGATGATTGATGAAACCAGGATGACTCTTTTATCATGGACCGTAGATTCTTCCATTAGGTTTTTTTGAGAGCTCTCTCTTCCAAACGAAACTACCAGCCTCCTAGGAAGAACCTCACCGCCACCCTTGAGCCGTGCTGCTCCTTACCCTCACATTCCCCCGCCACGCTGCCCCTGCTGCTCCTTGCCCTCACGTTTCCCAGCCCGCTCCCTGCTGCCATTGCCCCACTGCTCCCTGCTGCCCTGCTGCTGCTAGTGGCGTTGGTGACAGGGAGAGAGAAGAAAAAGGAAGGAGAAGGGGGCAAGCAGGAAGGAGAAAACGAAGGGGAAAGGAAGTAATTCGTGGAGTTCATCTAAAGGTTCGTCAAATCCACTACCAATCCAGACCATTGTCACCTGGCCCCTCTCCAATCAATCCATAGTCGTTAGCTCCTGACTTCGGTTCAGATTCCAAATTATATTCGTGAACAAAGGGACTACAGATAGGTTAATTTCGAAACTGAGAATTTCTTGTGCAGAATCAGACCATGAGCTCTTGAAGAAAGCTGTGGGGATTGTTTTTATCTTTCTAACGGCGCTGGTTTCACTCAATTCCGATAAGCGGTTAGGGAGAAATCATCAGATTAGTGCTGCCATGTCAGAATTCCAGCCTGTACAGTTTTTCTGTTTAATTGATTTTGACCAATTAGGAGAACGAATTGCATATTAGTTTAAATAAAAGTAGCAGTAAATTTCTTGTAGATGCTCAAATTCTCTTTACCAGCAACTTTTTGTGAAGAAAACAAATAGTCAAAACAGTAAGCAAGTTAGGTTTTTTCGTACTCTAGGGTATATGCAAATTGTGTTCTTTTACTTTTTCTAAATAATAAAAGATGGATTGAAAAGTCTGGCTTGCATATTATTAAGATGTTTCTAAGATTAGAATTATTCGACAGCCTTGAAGGGTACCAATGTCGAGAGGGCGCCTTTGGGTTCTCATCGAGGTTAATTAAGCAAAGTGCAACAACGAAATTTTGTGTTGTGAAATTGATTGGTGCTGGTTTGTTTATCCTTTCATACATGTTGAATTGTTAATTCCGGTTCTTGTGATGGTTTATTCAAGTTTGACACTTTATTTCTTATTCTTGTCGGTACTCAAGTTTTATATCGTTCATTTCATATGTTCAAGTGCCGGGAGTTTTGTTAAACACCGGTTGTGCAAGTTGGTTCTTATATTCTGGTTCATGTGAATAATTGTTGGCCCCACTTATTCGGCTTTATCGGAAAATGCAAAGGAAGTTTAATGTGATATCTGTTTTAGACGAAAACTACTATTTTACTATTTCAAATTTAACACACTTATTCTGGTTCTATATTAGCATTTCCTATTCATTTTGTTCTTCTGTTCTGAGTTGTATCTGTTAAGTATCTTTACTCACCCTATTGTTCATTTGATTCTTTTAGGTCTTTATGATCGAAGC
The DNA here is from genome assembly GCA_001602295.1 of Zoysia matrella. NCBI lineage: Eukaryota > Viridiplantae > Streptophyta > Magnoliopsida > Poales > Poaceae > Zoysia > Zoysia matrella. The sequence goes on along the minus strand of BCLG01000022.1, from coordinate 409,566 downwards.
ATATATGGAAAGGGAGTAGCAACACTATTTTGCACACACACCATTTATTCTAATAATTGTTTAGTTCAGTTGATTTAGTTAATTGTGATGGATAACTATTAGGTTTTTGAAGACTATCATATTGTTTCTTGATAATGTCCATGTTTACATTCTGGAGTATGTTGGCTGCTTATTCCTCGCTTATAATATGTTGCAAATTTGTGTCTTATGACTTGGATCACTACAATTTATAGGGGAGACTTTGCCAAAAATTTAAAAAAAATTATACTTAGTACATTTTTAAGGAATTGTAGTAGCCTCCATGTAATTCAATACATGGGGTGTTACAGTTGGTATCAGAGCCTGGGTTATGTTTCTTTTATTGTGAAATTGAAAGCTATTTAATTATAATAGTTAAGTTAGACTTATAAATTAAACGTGACACACTTTTACATGATAGGATGGGTTGCATGGGCATATTTTGTATTCTTGTTTCCGTTGATTATTTTCTAGCATAATTATGCTAGATGTAGTAAAATGTTGCTTATTGAATCTTGTTGACTTTTTGAATTCATAGAGCTATGCCGCCGAGAAGGAGTGCACGTGCTGTAGCTTGTGGGAGAGGTCGTGGGAAAGGTTGGGGTAGAGGTCGTGGTGATGATCGTGCTAGTGATAATACTAACCAAGAGGTTAACCATGAGCAAGCGAACATAGAAAATGAAGAGGTTGGAGGAGAGGAAGAACACTCAGTTGTTGCTGGAATTCTGGTTGCTGGGGGTGCTACTACCCTGTCAAGGAATGACGTTTCCTAAGTGGATGTTCATGCGCTTGGACACATTTGATGGTTCAGGGACACCTACAGATGCTGCTGATTGGTTTCGCAAGATGGAGAAGGTTATGGCTGCTTGTAGGATGACAAGTGAGGAAACGATCTTATTCATTTCGCACCAGCTGATACGTCAGGCTGATATTTGGTGGGTTGGAGTATGTGCAGCATGAACTCCTGCCCGTGGTCCCATCACTTGGGAGGTGTTCTTGACGCATTTCAGAGCTAAGTATTATCCGGATTTATTCAGGGATAAGATGAGTGATGCATTAAACCATATTCAGCAAGGAGATAGAACTGTGGATGAGTACGAGAGGGATTTCAGCAACATTGTTTGCTTTGTGCCTAATGTTGCTTGTGATGAGCGAGAGAGTTTTTCACGGGCTTAATGCTCGCTACAGGGAGGTGATGGGAAGGAAACCACCCATTAGTTACATCATAGCAGTCGAGGAAGCTAGAGGTATGAAGACCTAGTTTTAGTTTACATCATTGCAGTAAAGACGTAATGGAGGTTTGAATAACACTAGTGGTGATCAAAAGAGGGTTCGCCAAGAAGGAGGAAACTCCTCTCAACAGCCCCCTTTCCAAAAGTCTAAGGTAAACCAATATTTTCAACAGTCTCAACATTTCAGACCCAAGCAGGCAGGGGCTCAGTTTTCTTCGGAGCAATCCACCATGAGTTCCTCATTTATACGTCCAGTTCTCAGACAAGGATTAATTTGCTTTAAGTGCGGAAAGTCCCATTGTGCATCGGAGTGTAGTTTTTTTAGGTCATGTGACACTTGTGGCAAGGATGGCCATGCTAGTGTGGTTTGTAAAAAGATTTCAAATTGCATAATTAAGTGGCAAAGGTCAAGTTCTCACTCAGCAGGACCCACCTCAGTGGCCAGTTCTAGAGGTTCAGCACCTTTGTGGGTTGTCCCCATGGCACAATTCAGATGATGACCACTAGTACCCGCATCAGTATTACCCTCCTCCAAGTTACTACTAGCCAGCACCTCATCTTCGTGCACCACATCGTTACAGTTACCTAGTCCTTCTGCTGCTCTAGATCAGCCCTTTAGCATGCTTTGGGAGGTTCTGGTTCTTCTACCCCTACCGGAATATAAATCATGCCTACCACTTCTTAACTGGGTCGTCCAGATGTGGTTTCAGGTACTCTCAGTGTTGAGTCACACAATGCTCATGTTTTATTTGATTCGGGTGCTTTCTTTTCATTTGTTTCATTTGATTTCTCACGAAGGGCAAATATTTTTAGCTAACGGTTATTACAAACAGTTCATGTTAGTTCTCCTGGAGGCTTACTTTCTAGTTTAATAGTGTGTCGGGGTGCACTGTTTCTACAAACAGGGCTGAATTTGTGGCTAATCTAGTAGTAATTCCCTTACCGATTTTTGATTCTGGGCATGGATTGGCTACATCGCTATCAAGCCGTTATATGTTGTATTTGGAAGACTGTTACATTGGAGGTGCCATTAGGGCAAACCATAACCTTTCAAGCTAATGCACCTCTTCATTCAATATTTATGATGAAAAATCTATTTCGTGGTCGGCGTCCTGTGAAGACAGGTTGTCTCTGGAGCCTCATAGAGAAGTCAAACAGTCCACTAGTGTTGGAGGAAATTCCAATTGTGCGAGACTATCCTGATGTGTTCCCTGATGAGTTGACAGGGATGCCACCCAAGTGTAAAGTGGAGGTTTGTATTGATCTTATACCTGGTACCCGTCCAATATCCATTGCACCATACCGGTTGTCTCATCCTTTCAAGAGGAGCTGAAGAAGCAATTGAATGATTTATTGTCCAAGAAATTTATCCGGCGCAGTGTGTCGCCATAGCGAGCCCCAGTGCTATTCACTAAGAAGGATGGTAGCTGGCGTATGTGCGTGGATTATCGTGGCTTGAATGCTGTGACAATCAAAAACAAATACTTGTTGCCACACATTGATGTTTTATTTGACTGGTTGAAGGGTGCTAAGGTATTTTCTAAGATTGACCTTGAGTTTGGTAACAACCAAATTCCTGTTAGAGAGGAGGATATTGAGAAGACATCTTTTTCTACCATGTATGTCACTATGAGTTTCGGGTTATGTTCTTTGGACTCACTAATGCGCCTGCATACTTTATGGTTATGATGAACAATCTGCTTCAGGGATTGGAGGAGTTAGTGGTCGTTTTTATTGATGACATACTCATTTTTTCCAAAACTGAAGTGGAGAATAAGGAACACTTGAGGACAGTTCTTGAAACCTTACGGAGTCATAAATTTTATGCTAAATTGAAGAAGTGCGAGTTCTGGCTTTTAGAAGTTGGATTTCTAGATCATGTAATTAATCAACATGGCATTTTTGTTAATCCAAGCAAAGTTTCTACAGCGGTGGAATGGGAAAGGCCAACTAGTGTCAAGGAAGTTAGGAGTTTCTTGGGCATGGCTGGTTATTATTATCATTTTGTAAAGGATTTCTTTATCATTGCTAAGCCCATGACACAACTTACCCAGAAGAATGCCAAATTCATGTGGACTCAAGAGTGTGAGCATTGCTTTCAAACGTTAAAGGAGAAACTGGTCACTGCTCCATTCTTACCCTTCCTGAGCCTGGTAAGCGTTTCACTGTTTATTCAGACGCCTTTCACGTGGGACTTAGTTGTGTCCTTATGCAGGAGGGGAAGGTGATTGCTTACGCATCAAGGCAATTAAAAACACATGAGGAGAATTATCCTACTCGTGATCTAGAGCTTGCTGCAGTTGTCTTTGGATTGCTGATTTCGAGGCATTACTTATATGGAGAATTGTGTGATATTTTCACCGATCATAAAAGTTTGAAGTATATCTTTACTCAGAAGGATCTAAATTTGAGGCAAAGGAGATAGTTAGAGTTGATAAAGGATTATGACCTAAATATACAATATATGCTAGGTGCAGTGAATGTGGCTGCTGATGCCTTAAGCCGTAAGATATCTCACTGAATTCTTTAATATATGACTTGGAGCATATGGATATTTCATATTGCTTTGCTGAAGTAACGAAAGTGGACACACAACTTATTATATCATCAGCTATAACAGAGCGTGTATCGGAGGCGCAACAGCATGACCGATTGTTGGTGGATGTCAGGAAACAGATTCACGAAGGAAAGGTTGGGAATTTCACCTTAGATGCTTTTGGGGCTGTCCGTTTTTGTGGTCATTTATGTGTGCCCCAGAAGTCTCAAGTGAAAGAGGATATTCTCAAGGAAGCACATCGTACTCGCTATACTGTTCACTCAGGTGAGAATAAGATGTACCAAGACCTGAAAAAATTTACAATATACGCCAGGTATGTGTCTTCTTGTGGGGTGTGCCAATGAGTGAAAGCTGAACATAAAAGTCTCGCTGGAAAACTACAACCACTAGAAGATCCTTTGTGGCCATGGGATGATATTGCTATGGATTTTGTGGTTGGATTACCACGTTCTCCGAGGGGTCGAGATACTATCTAGGTTATAGTTGACTGTCTTAGTAAGGTGGCTTATTTTATTCCTATTCATTACACAAGTTCAGCTGCTGATTTGGCACCTATCTACATGCGGGAGGTAGTGCGATTACATGGGGTGCCTCACACTATTATTTCGGATAGAGATGCTAAATTTGTTTCTAAGTTGTGGTATAGCATTCAAAATGCATTGGGTACTCCACTAGGGATGAGCACTTCTTTCACCCTCAAACGGATGGAGAGTCTAAGTATACCATTCAGACCTTGGATGATATGCTCAACTCATGTGTACTATCATGAAAAGGGAGTTGGGAAGATCATTTGCCGCTTGTGGAGTTCTCTTACAATAACAGTTATCATTCTAGCATACATTGTGCTCCATACGAAGCCTTATACGGGAAGAGATGTAGATCACCACTTTGTTGGGATGCAGTGGGTGAGAAGGCTATTGTGGGTTCGGATTGGGTCAGTAATCAACCAAGCGTGTTGCTAGAATTCGAGAACATATGTTAGCTGCACAGAGTAGGCAGAAAAGCTATGCTGATGTCCGGAGGCGAGACTTGGAATTTCAAGAAGGTGATGAGGTACTTCTTAAAGTGTCCCCTACCAAGGGTGTTGTCAGGTTTGGCACTAAGGGAAAGTTGGGTCCGAGATATATTGGTCCATTCATGATCAAAGAGCGCGTGAGCAAACTAGCTTATCGGTTGGAGTTACTGAAGTCGATGAAAGGTGTAAATAATGTATTCTATGTCTCGATGTTGAGAAAGTACTTGAGAGACCCAAAACATCATATCACTGTGGAGCCGGTTACTATTGAACAAGATTTGTCTTTTGAATCTCGTCCTGTGAAGATTTTGGACACATCTAAAAGGGTGCTTAGGCACAAGACATTCAAGTATGTGAAGGTTCTCTGGACAAACCGTCCAAACCAAACAGAGTGTAAAGCCACCTAGGAGCTTGAGTCAGAGATGCGTGGTAAATATCTGGAGTTGTTCATATCTGGTTAGTAAATTAGAAATTCATCTGAGTTAATTTGTATTTCCTATGAATTGACTCTTAGAATTTGAGGTCAAATTCTGCCGTTGCTCCTATGGAAGATCCGAAACCGTGGATGCGTAGATCTCGTCAAAACGATTCCGTTTCACTACTCATAAACTAGATTCGGATGATTGATGAAGCGAGGATGACTCTTTTATTTTGGACCGTAGATTCTTCAATTAGGTTTTTTAGAGAGCTCTCTCTTCCAAACGAAATTACCAGCTTCCTTGGAAGAACCTCATGCCGCCACCCTTGAGCCGTGCTGCTCCTTGCCCTCACATTCCCCAGCCACGCTGCCCCTGCTGCTCCTTGCCCTCACGTTCCCCAGCCCGCTCCCTGCTGCCCTTGCCCCGTTGTTCCCTGCTGCCCTGCTGCTGCTAGTGGCGTTGGTGACAGGGAGAGAGAGGAGAAGGGGGCAAGCAAGAAGGACAAAACGAAGGGGAAAGGAAGAAATTCGTGGAGTTCTATTCAAAGTTCGTCAAATCAACTACAAATCCAGGCAAATCAACTACAAATCCAGGCCATTGTCACCTGGCCTCTCACCAATCGATCCATAGTCGTTAGCTCCTGACTTCGGTTCAGATTCCAAATTAAATTCGTGAACAGAGAGGGACTACAGATAGGTTAATTTCGAAACTGACAATTTCTTGTGCAGAATCAGACCATGAGCTCTTAACGAAAGTTGTGGGGATTGTTTTTATCTTTCTAATGGCAGTGGTTTCACTCAATTCCGATAAGCGGTTAGGGAGAAATCATCAGATTAGTGCTGCTGTGTCAGAATTCCAGCCTGTACAGTCTCTCTGTTTAATTGATTTTGACTAATTTGGAGTACGAATTTGCATATTTGGTTTAAATAAAAGTAGTAGAAAATTTCTTGTGGATGCTCAAACTCTACTTATGTGCAACTTTTTGTGAAGAAAACTAAAAGTTACAGTGAAAACAGTTAGCAAGTTAGGTTTTTTCGTATTCTAGGGTGTATGCAAATTGTGTTGTTTTACCTTTTCTAAATAATAAAGGATGGATTGAAAAGTCTGGCTTGAATGTTAATTAGGATGCTTCTAAGAGTAGAATTGTTCAACAGGCTTGAAGGGTTCCTGTATCGAGAGGCTGTGACTTCCCTGTCTCCTCGTGTGTATCTCCATCCGTATCTCCACCGGTTACAAGTAATCTGTTCCCTCTATTCCCGACGATTGGTCCACCATGTATTTTTCCTTCCATTGCCTAATGTTGAGACCAAACCGCAGCGGCACTAGATCATTCAAATTAATACCGCGCTATTTGTCTCAAAAAAATACCGTGTATTTATACGTACATAACATGGCCCATGCAAAATATGTTTCCGATTAATCAAGTTTACTCCTCTAAATTTTAATTTCTTCCCAGTGACATCAAGATCCTGACTTACCCAAATCCATTTGACATGTCCTTTAGAACGCAGGATTTCGTAGAATTCTCACAGAAACTTCATAGGAAATGAGAATAACCTCATGCGTACTACTCCGATCTTCAAATAGAAGTCATTTTGGATGATAAGTATAACACAGCCTCTAAAATATAACTTTGACTCTTATTTTTTATAAAAAAATATTTAATAAAAATAATATATGTACTCTCTCTGTTCTTAAATTATTGTCACTGTTGATTTGTTTAAAAAAAATCGATGAATATCATATAATTTATTATAAATTGATATATCATTAAAGTTATTTGAGTCACAACTTACAATTTTACACATTTGAATTATTTTTTTGAAAAAGATGAATAATTAAAATTAATATTAGAAGTCAACAGAAAAAATTTATGAACGGAGAAAATATACTTTTATAAAAGTATTTAATAAAATGTAGTGTAACTTTGGTCTGGGCGTTTAGGCAATGGAAGGAAAAAAATGGTGGACCCCATCCTAGAGCGTGGAGGGTGTGGATTACTTCTGCCCCGCGGAGATACGGATGGAGACACGGAAGAGTGAACAGGGAAGCCGCAGCCGTGTCAAGAGGGCGCCTTTGGGTTCACATCGAGGTTAACTAAGGCAAGTGCAACGACTTAACTTTTGTGTTGTCAAATTGATTGGTGCTGGTTTGTTTATCCTTTCATACATGTTGAATTTAATTCCGGTTTTTGTGATGGTTTATTCAAGTTTTACCTTTATTTCTTATTCTTGTCGGTATTCAAGTTTCATATCGTTTCTTTCATAATTCATGTGCCAAGAGTTTTGTTAAACACCAGTTGCGCAAGTTGGTTCTTATATTTAGGTTCCTGTGAATAAGTGCTGGTCCCATTTATTCGACTTTACGGGTAAATGCAAATGATGTTTCAGGTGACGTCCGTTTTAGACGTAAACTACTATTTCACTATTTCGAAATTAACACACTTATTCTGGTTCTATAGTGGCTTTTCATTATTCATTTTGTTCTTGTGTTCTGAGTTATACTTGCTGAGTATCTTTACTCACCCTTGTGTTCATTTGATTCTTTTAGATACTTGATGATCGAAGCATACATGGGAAGGGAGTAGCAACACCATTTTGCACACACACCATTTATTCCAATAATTGTTTAGTTCAGTGGATTTAGTTAATTGTGATGGATAACTATTAGGTTCTTGAAGACTATCGTATGGTTTCTTGATAATGTCCATGTTTGCATTTTGAAGTATGTTGGCTGCTTATTCCTCGCTTATAATATGGTGCAAATTTGTGTCTTGTGAGTTGGATATTTATAGGGGAGACTCTTTCAAAATTTACAAAAAAATTTATACTTGGAACAATTTTAAGGAGTTGTGGTAGCCTCCATGTAATTCAATACATGGGGTGTTACATTTTCTCATTGGTTCCTAAGCAATACAAGAGTACACCGATTTCCATGGTCAAAAGAAGTTGAACATGAGCTTAAAAGCGAACTTACTTGATGATTAAGTTGATGTGCACAGGCGCGAGCCATACGACATGTAACTGAAATATGTGTAGGTGTAGAGAAGAAGGACGTATCGATGGTGTTGATGTCCTCATCATCTCCTCTGTAACATCCCAGAATCCTCGAATTATTAAAATGGCAATTCTCCAAATTTTCGTTCCAATTTAATTGTCTGTCTCAACTTTCGTTCCGATCAAAAATCTTTCGTACCAATTTTCGTTTCGTTGAAATCCGAAATCCGTTTTATCTAAATTAATCCGGTGCCGAAATAATCTAGTCCGCGTAATTTTTACGTTTGACTAAAATTATTTTTCAGAAATTCCCTAATTAATTTTCGGGTCTCTAAATATCTATTCTCTAATTAATTTCTGCAGCCTTCCAAATTGTTTCACGTTTTTCAATTAATCCCAGATTAATTTTCAACCCCCATTTTCACCCCCTATAAATACCCTCTCAACCCTAATCCCCTTTTCTCTCTACCCATTCTCCAGAAAAATCTGCAATCGTTTCTTCTCCACGCCGCCGCTCTCTCCGCTCAACCCTCGAGCCGCGCGCGCGCCAAAGTAATCCTCACCTGCTTCGTCGTTGATTTCCGCGCGAGATCGCTGAGTATAGAGCCGCGCTGCGTCGAACCCCGCGTCGT
>BCLG01000022.1:369152-380634 GCA_001602295.1 Zoysia matrella | reverse complement strand
AGGAGTATCGAATTTATTCACTTCTTGTTGCATAGGAAGAATAGAAATATCTACAAACAACCTTTCTTTATCAAAAGAACAAGTGGGCAACTCAAATATTGATAAGGTTAAATGGATAAAAGGTGATACTAGCGGTTGCTTTACAAAAGTAGGATAGACAAGAAATTTCAGCGCAATAAAAATATTGTTACCTTTTGTAGATCGATGTTTAATAACTTTTTTCTCATTTTCAGCAATACCTTTTAGCGTGTTATCATCCGTCTCCTCTTGAGCTATGCTTGGAACATTGCACGTATCTCTTCTTTTATCACGTTTGTATCACTTTCATCTTCTTGTTTGATCTCACTTTCCTGCAAAATGTTAAGTGCAATAGGACATACAATAGAAAGCTCCTCCTCCAAAGAATGTTCATCATAACTAGACATAGATTCAAAAGATGTATCAACAAAAATTTCTCTCATTAAAATTTTAGCATCACTCCATATTCGAGGATATTCTTTTGTTAGATATAAATATTGCCACAAAGTTAAAGTATGATCAACTAATGCATGACCAGCATTCAAAAGCTTTCTCCTTTCACTTATACGGTATTGTTTAAACAGATTATCTATCTCTCTTTCCCAAGCAATATATTTAATAAAATCTAAGCTATCATATAAAGAAAGAGATGCAAGAATATAATTACTCGTGGAAAGAGAGGATGTAGCAATGGTCTGAACTTCATGCGTCCTTTGATTATGTGTGACATCTCTTTGCGGTGGATTACATCTCTTAAGGCTTGCCGTCATATTCTTCACAATCTCAATGTTTTTTAGTAAAGTTTGAATCGATATTATTAAGGACTCTTTGCAAAGCACTACTCACATTGTATTCACCTCCTTTTCTTCCTATTATGGTTAAAAAAAATAGCATAGGAACAGCACAAAATATTATTCCTGCAATTACAGTGAGATGGGTGATGAAAATTCCGCAAAAGAAAATGCCATACCGTGCCCTTGCAAGATTCTTATCAAAGCAAAGAAAATGATCGTGCATCCAGTGGCAGGAGAAACCAGGGAGTCATAATTTCACAATTGCAGTGTCAAATGTAGTGCTGATCTGAGGTGGATATGTGGAGCTTAGAGGGCTGAAATAATGATTAGTGAAACACAATTCTATAACATCTAATAATATTGAATAAGTGTTCTAAGTATTATGTTCTAGTTGCTAGCCCAATCTTATTAAAAATCCAGATGTTACAAGAATATGAATGAAGCTATCAAAAGGCAACAACAACATAAATGATAAGGCTCCAAAAATCAGTAAATTGTTCAGCACTTAAAAAATCAGCAAAGGTTAATTTCCGGCTTCTAGATCCTCAAAAAAAATTTATTTTTATTTTATTTTTATGATATTTTTCTCAGAACCATAAGCGCAAATGATGGGACACGACCAAATTTCAGATTGATATGATAAAAGATGTGGCCTCAAGAAAATCTCGAATTTTTGTTAAATGTGTGCTGAAGCTTCAGAGCATGAAAACAGAAACTTTTGTTCTAGATTTGTTTAATCAATTATCATCAGAGGATGGGAAATTTACTGTAGATATCCGAAAAGTACTTATAGGTCTAATTTGGAGTCTAGAAACAAAAGTTATGACTATTTTAATGATGGATCTCCGAATCAGATTTTTTTGAAAGGATGAAATTAGATTCGAATTTCAAATTAGATGCGAATTTTATAGACGCTTTTACGGATGATTGTGCAGCGGATAAATATGGAGAGGTGGATCTATGAAGGGTGGACCTAGTTGTGATCGAAATATGGGTGGGTGGGTGGGATAAAATTTCAATGAAAAAAAAACAATTAATAGATGTGACACGTTAACAGATCTGAACATGATATGGATGAACGATGAAGGATACAAAAAGACTATGAAATCTAGCAACCAAAATACAAACTAAGGATACAAACTCAACACAACAGACTTTAAAATAAAATTATGCAAAGGCTCAACATGACTTGGATAGGGGAGCACCTAATAACCTACTAATTTTTTTGTTGCAACTTTTCTGCAGAATATAGGATGAATGCAAAATAAACAAGGATAGATGTGAACCTGATGATATACCTGAAGATCTAATTACCACTTGATGTGTACGTGGTTTTTGATCTACGTCAGGTCATAATAATTCTCAATTTTGTGGAGATACGACACACAATCGATCCGGCCTCAAATCAACACGATTCGAACCCTGCAATCGTAGCACCACTTCTCCTCTGATTATCAATCGTGCGCACATGATTGACCTCGTCAAGAAGGCTTATCCTAGCATGAGAATCGAAGAACACAAGCAAGAATAAGGAAGAATGTAACTCAATTGTGAAATCTGCATTAAGTCACAAAGTTGGATAACCAACAAACCGTTAAAAGACGAAACTGTTTGATAACAGAAGAAAACTAATCAAAACCTGTCTCTAATGATGGTGCCTATTGTTTATACAGAGGTTGGGACGTCCTTAGAGGAAAACCCTAATACTAATAGGCCTAGAAAAGATACAGGGCTAAAAAACCAAAAGATAGTGTCACAGCACCAGGACAGTTTTTAGATATCATTTTGTTTTAATGATTCCTACTGATTTCTGTCAAATTTGGAGATAGGACCTGTTTCATTGGAAAGGTTATCTTGTTAGCTTTCCAACTATATCTAGAACGTCAAAAACAGAGCTCGTTTGAGACCGAAGCATCTGTTTTAGTGCACGCTGCTCCTGGAGTTCGAGTGAGACTTGAACCCGAGTTGTTTGGATCTCCTCTGAGGTCGAACATGCAGTTCTAGTCTTGAGCATCTCCATGTCCTTCATACTTTCCTTGACTTTCTTCATTGTTTCTAATCATGATAAAGTTATTAGGTAGCAATCTATTCTCAAAGAAAGAAAGACATGTGTTTAGGAATAAGGTCACCTCTATTCTCAACTGTCGTGCGTGAGTTTCATCAATACTAATTTGAGGACTCTTGTGTGTACCTAAAACAGTGATGTCTGCTTCACTTTAAATAGGGGGAGGATGGCTCTTGGGGTGCTGGGGTCATCCTCAAACCCTAGGATGCACCTCTAATGGGTTCAACTTGGTACATGGGCCAACGGCTCAAGTTTGGGTCACAAAGCACCTTTTGTTTTGAAATGAAGATTTGCATGGACTCCTATGTGAGACTAGATCCGTTGGAAAGTAGACATTAGGGGCTTTCCAACAAGTACTTGCATGGTCAAATCGGAGTTCATATGAAGTCGTGGTGGCCATCACAAGTTGGTGATTTTTAGTAGTCCAAAACCTTCCTGCATGACTTCGTTTGCATTGGGTCCTCTCCTTTATTCATAAGTAGAATCATGTAATTGATCTCACGTGCATGAGCTCGAGTTATTGGTCCATCAATGGTTGCAATGGAAGGTCTTGTGTCCTCATTATCCTCCTCTTCTTGAATTGGAGTGGTCCTCGACGAAATGTCTTCTTCACGACATATGGCTTCAAGTCTTCAACATTGAAAGTAGAAGAAACACCATATTCTACAGTTAGATCAAGTTTATAAGCATTATCATTATTTTTACACAATATTTTGGATTATTAGCACGAGGCATGAACTTAGACTTGCACAAATTAGGAAAGCGGACCTTCTTTAAGTGTACCCAAACCAAATCATCAGGTTCAAAAGTAATGAGCTTCCTTCCTTTACTACCAGCAATTTGATTCTTAGCATTTGTGTGTGCAATGTTGTGTTTTGTTTGTTCATGTATTTTTAGCATAAATGGAGCACGTTTTTCAGTATCAAAATTAACTTTATCAGAAGGTGGAGTAGATCTCAAATCAATTGGTGCCAGAGGAATAAAATCATATACAATCTAAAAAGGATCTGAAAAAGGCACATATATTTGGTAGAGTGTATACAACGATTGTAGGCAAACTCAACATGAGGCAAACAGCTTTCCCAAAGTTTTAGATTCGTTTTTAGAACAACCCAAAGCATGATAGATAAAGTTATATTAACTACCTTAGTTTGACCATCAATTTGAGCATAACATGTAGTGCTGAAAAGTAACTTTGTCCCTACTTTATTTTACAGATTCCTTCAAAAGTGGCTAAGAAATTTCGTATCATGATTTGAAACTATTGTGTTTGGCACCTCATGTAAACGAATAACTTCTCGAAAGAACAAATCAGCAATATTAGTTGCATCATCACTTTTATGACAAAAAATGAAGAAGTAAGCCATTTTAGAAAATCTATCAACAACTATAAAGATGCTGTTCCTCTCCTTTTTAGTTATAGGAAGTGTTCCTTTTGGAACCTCTAAAATAGTAAACTATCTATATCAATTAATAATTTTTAAAATTTCATATCTCCCATGTTCTTTTGAAACAACTTGTGTATGTCGTTTATGTGGTAGAACATATGGGGAATAACGAGTCTACAAAATTACTGTCAAATCAGAGTTCCTGATATTTGTTTTCCTAAATCCAATACGATTAATCGTTAAGTTTATATGGCACGTGGGAACCACTGTCATTTCTCAACCACGTTTCTGTTTCCTCCGGATTGGACGCCTGGAGCGGCACTCGCGGCGCGTCCGCCGACCAGCAGGGCTCTCCTCCAGGTTCTCTCTATTTACCCCGGCCTGGACCTCTCCTTCACTCTCCCGCTTGCTCTTGGTCTCTCTGCTCAGCTCACTTCCTCTGCCATTGACGACCAATGAGAGTTTGAGCTTGTCGTCCGGCCACCATAGCCCGTCTCCGGCCGCGATACTCCATGGAGAGCTGCGTAAACCTTCTCTCTAGATGCGCATCCTCTCCTTTTGCTCTCGTTTGTAGCAAGCCGAGGGAATCGAAGAAGTTTCAAAATTCCCCAATCTCAGCACCTTCTTCGGTCTCATCCTCAAATCTCGTATCCTCGGTGAGTTATTCTCCAATTACTTGCAACCATGGATGCTCAGCGATATGGGACGCCCTCCTGACCCAATTTCATGGTGTTTGTTTCTCGAGGAGGAAGCAGCTTATTTCGTCGTCGCCGCCGTACGCACTGCTCGCCTCTGCTCCACGGTGGCGAACACCTCTCAAGCCTCCTTTCCACTATATTCTTGCGTGCCAGTATTCTAATTGAGTTATCAAAGCTTCCAGGCCCGATTTCGCTCCATTTCATCTCTTCGTTCGAGCTCTACCCTTCGCCGAAGTTTCACCAGCCGCACCTCACGTTGCCGTCCTTATTCTGGTGCGTCTCGAAGGGTGAGAACCTCTTACACGGTGGAGCTGCACCCTCTAGAGCATTTTACTAATTTTTGTAGAAAAATTCATGCTCGTTTTGCACTTTTCCCATGAGCACCGGCGAGCTTCCTACGAGCAGTGCCATGTCTGGGCTCGAAGCTCCAGCCCAGGATCTCGTGTGGCCACATATGGATCCCCGTGCCTAACTCTATGGCCAACAGTGTGGCTTCAGCAATTTCAGCACGTTGAAACTTAGAAAATTCCTTATAAATTGTAGAAAAATCTTAAAAATTAGAAATAAAGTTTACTGAAACCTTGTATCCATATCTATTCAGTGAATATGTATTTTTTTAGAAAAATATAATAAATATAATTCAGAGAAGCAAACTTAATAGGAACTCATATATTCAATTCTATTCATGTTTAAATTATAAATTTTGGCATGCACTCTCATCTTAGCATAACATGGCCTATCATCAAGTTTCATAACTAATTTCTAAGTAATTTATTTATAATTACTTTATCTTGCTTTAGTGGTGTTGTAAATGTAATAAAATAATCTTGCGACATAAAATATTAATACTTGGCTAGAAAATCCCTCATGCTAATCCTAATATACAGTAACAATTCCTTGGAGTTTATTAACTTATGTATTATCCATGATAAGAAATTTGAAATGGTAATCACATGCTTAGCTAAGTTAGTCTTTAATAATTCATTCATGTTATAATTCCTTCATGTTTACAAGTATTTGCTTCTCCAGTACGTAGTACCATACGAAAGAAATTTCCACCATGTTAGTATTTTGATCATAAGCAGCGTAGGTAAATGGATTATTAAGTAGGTTCTTGCATGCTTAATTAGAAAGTATTATCAAGTTAGTTGACCTCATTAATGTTCTCTCGGTTGCATGAACCACTCTAAGACTGATTTAATAAATACTTGTTTGCACTCCATTCATATTGAATTATCAAGTTACGTTAGAGCCATTCCCATTTCCTTAACCATGTTAGAATCCTAGTGCTTAGAAATTTTATTCTTATAATTAATAAAGAGATTACACTAAAAGATAAATGGTTAACAAATTTTGCATCTCATCTCTGCATCATCACTATAGAACAATCATCTTAAATTTCTCCTTGCATCTTCATATCTCTCTTGCTTTGGTTTTCGATTCTGTTTTCCTTCGTATGCATTCTGCATTCATTTAGGAAACGTTGAAGACAAGGCGAAGGTGACTGCTGCTAAGGACATAACTGTTGGAATTAAGTGTGTTGTGGAGAGTGCTAACCTTCAACAAACCTAAGGCAAGCCCATTAACCTTATTTTAATCTTTTTAAATGTTATCACTGTGTATGGTTAATGTACTGTGCATTAAATTTTAGGAGTTGATAAAACTGTAGACTGCATGATAGGTATCCTACCTATGTTAAGTATATTGGTCCAGGTAACTCGATGTAGAGCTAAGCTATGAGTCTTAATTAACAGTAGAAGTCGAGTGAATGGAAACTTCACTCGCAAACTATAGGTTACTACCCTTGGTTCGAAAGGATGACATGAGACGACAAGTTGGTTTATTTTTATCATATGAAGAGATGAATTGGAGACCGGACAGAGGTGATGTATAGGATAGTTTAGGAAGGCCGAGCCTTCAAGTCTGTGTAAGTTTGAATAGTACCGGTTACATACTGGATATATGAAACCCAAAAAACCGATGTAGCTCAATACCGTAGTGGTTGGATGAACCCTACCTCTTCTTGGTTTGGAGTTGAGAGAGACTTGGGGCTAGCCATGGATAGACTCTGGGAGCTATTGCATGGGGACCATGTTCTCGAGAGACGTAGGCTTATCGAACCCGCCCTATGGGTTGCGTGAAAGGTTGCCACATACGGCTTCTGGGAAGCGCGTACGTGTCGTGTAATTTGGGTTTCTCTAGTTGGATGTAAATCGATTATAATCGCTGTCCCTCACAGTAACGAGTATCACTTGTTCACCGCGTCACATCGTAGTAAGAATGTGAATGATGTACCGAATATGATCTGTTTGAGATATTTATTATACATTGTTTGGTAACCATGTTTGATATAGTTTATAATGCAAACTAAATTTACATTTCTCTAAACTTAACCCACCGCTAAAACTTGAATGTAAAGATTCACTATTAGTACAATGTTTTGGCAAAAGAACCCACCTATGAGTTAGC
This sequence comes from Zoysia matrella, assembly GCA_001602295.1. Lineage (NCBI taxonomy): Eukaryota > Viridiplantae > Streptophyta > Magnoliopsida > Poales > Poaceae > Zoysia > Zoysia matrella. The sequence goes on along the minus strand of BCLG01000022.1, from coordinate 373,202 downwards.
CTCCTCATAATATCGGGTAAGTCTTGCTGAGTAATTAGTACTTACAGTTTGTTGTTTCTCTCTTTTTATGTGGAGACTTTTCTGTAGGTTGGTGTGTCTGCTACAGCAAGATGGTGCGGGAAGGTGAACCCCCTATGGACTAGTCTATTGTTTGGGTTCTCTCTTCACCTACCTCAGGCCGTGAGGTTTGAAGCATGTCTTAGAGCAAGACATGTCTCAAGTTTAGGAAACCTTCAAATGTATCACCGTTGTGTATCACTTCCACTCTGTTTATAACTCTATTTTAAAATTATCTATCCTAAGATAACATGAATCTTATTGTAGGACTTTAAATAGGTCTCATATATTATATTTTATCACTCATATTGTACTATTTGGATATTGTTGATGAATGTCACGCGACATGATCCTACAGATGAGCCGCCTCTGATTTTGGGGCGGTCCGGTTCTGCCACAGCATGGTACCAGAGCTAGATCGGAGTTAGTACAACTAATAACGAGTTATTTTTGAAAATTATGGTGAGGTACGAGTTGGTAAGCCCACTTAAGGACTATATTAGTGTAGTTAGCAGGTGGCAATGCTAACTTTTGCATTCATGCATTTTACTTTTAGTTGTTTACTATTCTTGCAACGACATGGCTACGTCCAAGTAAGAAGGTAAGGTATGCACTCGAATGCGGTGAAATTCGAGGGCTCATCCATACGAGGTTCAGAGGTATCGAGTGTCCCGTACAGCAATCAGTATAGGAAGTGAATATGTTCTTCAGAGTATATGAAACATTTGCCGGCTAATAGGGAGTGCGACCATTCGCCACCTAATGGTAAGTGTGAACCTCTTGCCGTGTGATGCGAATCATGGTCGTGTCCCTCAAGACGTGGCCTATTTGAGGACACCCCGTATGGAAATGATACGGGACATAAGGTTTTTGTTTCTGTATTGTTGCCTGCCTGTGATGTGGTTCTAACCTCTAAAAGTAGTATGTGTAGAAAACAACTAACTTGTGTCTTAAGAGAACGTGTTTGCCACCAAGATCGCATATGGTCACTATATTAGACCAACTCTTTTTTTTATTTTGGTGAGGACGTAGGATCGACATAATGCCTTTGCATCGCATTGCATTTGTATGAAAAATCTAAAACAAAACCCACCTCAAAATTAAACTAAATGAACAATATGATCTCCATGTTTAGTCAGAAATATCATCCTATTCATCCCTTTGACCCCAAATCCTCCAAACATTAGCACCGAATAAAGCCCATAGTCAGCCTTATTCTTAATTTCAGCTTTGCTGCTAGTTTCAAAACGTCATGTCTTTTGACCTGTTTCTTGTATGAGGGAGAGTAAATATGCGTGGGAAAGCTATGGAAGTCCTCTACCAATTTGTTATTCAACTACTGATATGATTCGGCCTCTCTCAGTGCCAGAAATCAGTTGTTGTGACTGCTGCCAGTCCGGGGCTGAGTTGATTTTTGTTCTGTGGTTAACACTCTTTTATCTAAAGCTAGTTATTAAGTGACTTCATCACTTCAATCGTGGCTTTAGTTGAGGCGTTAACTGATTAGCATCATCTGACCTTGCGAGCGGAGTTTTGATCTCTTGCATGGTCTCTAACTCGCAAATGACCTCCAACCATAATGCCTGACTAATCCAGTTGTACTCCTTTACCTCTAGTTTCCTTCCATGTTCTCGATTCGTGTTCATAAGGAGTACATCTCGCCATTATAGTAGGCACCTGCTCCAACACCATGTTAACAATTTAACCATGTGTTGGCCATCAGACAATTAGATCATTAATGTCGTGATTCAAAACTTGGATTGATCCTCACCCTGTCAAGTACTCGTTGGAATTCAATCCTCCGATGGTTACCTTTGCTAACCATGAATTAATTTCTACACTTCTTTCAAACCTAATGTTAGGCCTATCCTTGAATTCCTTTCAGTATCGGCTATCAAAATTTAAGGTGGTATACTTGTTGAGGTATGCACCATATTTGAGTGAGTAACATGAACTGAAAAGACCGTGATGGGAAACCAATCTTCCTTGACCTCTAGAGGTGAGGAAAAATCATGTAACCTTAATCAGCCTTGTTGAGCTAGATTGTCTTCATAACGCATGTACGTGTACCACCTTATTCTTGCTCAATCTAATGAAACAAAATGGCATAACTCCTAGTGCACTCTTACGACTCCGCTTTACACATTTTTGTGACTCCATGCATTTCCCCATGACATAATTGCATTGCACCCTTCCTCATGTGCACCATAATGGCTTGATGCATCATGGCATATGCAGCATATCATGATCGCATCATGCAATATGCAATATGCATCATACTTGTGCACCATGTCAGCTCATTCATTGTCACATCATACAATGTGCATCTTTATGCACCATAGCACGTGCATAATGTTAACATGTATACACCATTGCTTGATTATCCTCTCATGAGGGCATTGCATCATTTGAGGCATGTAGTGCACCATAAACAAGGAGCATTAATCATTAAACATTAGAGGTACATAAGTAAATTTTCAACCATGTGCAAGAATGAGATGATCCCATGACACTTTGAATTTATCACTAATACCTTTGTTACCCAAAGTAAGTGTGACCGCTTCCAGGACCCTTTTTGCCTTAGGGAGCAATCTATATAACTAGATACTCACTCCATTTTATCTTGATGGGCTGTTACCTCACCTTGACTCTTTCTAACATGATATTCTTGAAGCTAATTCAACTCTCTCATTGCTTTGTATGACTTGGTTTTTTCGCCTTTGGGATGAGCTTAACAAGTTTCGTAAAGCTCTCTTGGATCCCTTTACAGCACCATTCACTTGAACCAAATTCCCTTGAATTACTCACTTATATCCTACCGAAGAACATCTTGTTCTGTCGGGTACAGGCAACCTATTTGAAACCTTACCTGGGTCCATTCAAACCTCTTCTTCCATGATATTCATAGCGTAGCGTATTCTAATCTTTTGTTCTTACCCATACGATGCGTCTCATCGTTAGTTTTGATGTCCTCAAGTATCTAGACACCTCCAGACCACCAGTTATGCCTTGAAACACGCTCATCCTTGATCTAAAGCACACCAATTGTTGTAACAACATTTTTGCAATATCACGTTGTTATCTTCTATCTTGAATTTGTAGCCCCTTCATATTGTCAGTCATTTTGCTCTCCACAATTGCAGTTTTGATATTTAAATTGTGCCGGCCTGTCCAGGCGCTTCTCAAAAATCAGAATTGTAATATGGAAAGGACACCTTCTTGTTGTGGATAAGGGGATCTAATTGTAACCTTCTTCTGAACGGATGGTGTATTATCTGGAGTACGCAACCGGAATGTGGAAGGTTATGCTAGGAATCACTTGTCTATACAACTAACCATACCCGGGTCCCAAACCTATACATTACATTAATTTAAGACTGACACCGGATCACTTATTTTCATCTTGAAGATGATCATGTAATGTCAATCTGACTTTGGAGAGTAGCCAAACCTCCACATCGATCTCCTATCTATCTTTGTTTTTAAATTTGTGCGGTGATCGATGTTTAATGAAGTGCAGACCCTTATCCATTTCGATTACCTCACCTTCATCACAATTTAACCTAGGGATGTAACTCTTCATTTGAAGCCTACCTAAGATCTCGTTCTCATTGACCCCACTAGCCTGGGGTATTCTCCTGTGTCGATGCTACCTCAAACCTTACTGTTTGCCTTAATTCAATTATTATGTAGATTCAACCAATATCTCAAGATATCACTCCCTGTCCTCCGTCTCTCATTCTAAATCTCGGGACGTGTAACAGTCCGTATTTCGTCCTGGGCAAGCTTCCCTCCTCACTTTCGGCCCAGCCAGCCTACTATCCATCTGTTGATCTCAACCGTTGATCCCCCTTCGATTCGACGGCTGCCCTTCATCCCCACCTACCGCGGCACCACATAAAACCCTGCCCCAAAACCCTTTCCGCCCTGTGCACCCCGCCCCCCAAAACCTAGCCACCGTTTTGGCCTGCCCAGCCCGCGCCGCCCTGCCCA